>PISX010023624.1:0-29206 GCA_004024625.1 Mellivora capensis
AGCTGCCTTCGGCTCAGGTCATGATCCCAGCGTCCTGGGATCGAGTCCCACATCGGGCTCCTTGCTTGGCAGGGAGCCTGCTTCTCCCTCTGCCTCTGCCTGCCACTCTGTCTGCCTGTGCTCGCTCTCTCTCTCTCTCCCTCTCTCTCTGACAAATAAATAAATTTTAAAAAAATTTAAAAAAAATAAAGATTTTATTTTATTTGACAGACAGAGATTACAAGTAGGCATAGAGGGAGAGAGGAGGAAGCAGGCTCCCTGCTGAGCAGAGAGCCCGATGCGGGGCTCGATCCCAGAACGCTGGGTTCACGATCTGAGCCGAAGGCGGAGGCTTAACCCACTGAGCCATCCAGGTGCCCCTCTTTTTTTTTATTTTTTTTTATTTTTTTAAGATTTTATCTATTTATTTGAGAGAAAAAGCACGAGTGAGGGGAGGGAAAAGCAGACTCCTGGCTGAACACAAGCACAAATCCGGAACTCAATCCCAGACTCTTAACCAACTGAGCCACCCAGGCGCCCAATCCAACACATTTTTTAATGTTATTCTTCACTAACAAACCAAAATGGTTTACTAGTTTGTCTCCCATTCTTTGGGAGATTAGTTATAAAAGGATTGACTCGTCAAACCTTTTCTGGGTTCTTACCATGTGTCACGCACTGTACTGGCTCAGGGATTGCAAAGATTAAGACACCATTCCTGCCCTTAATTAAATGGGAGAGAGAGAGATATTCAATTCTGGAGGATAAGGACTTAGTGGGTAGGTGCACAAAGCGCTATGCCGAAGCGACATAGCTGAAACATTAGCAATCCCACCACTTTCTAAAAATGAAGATGCTGGCAAACACATCCACAGCAATTTCAAGGGTTCCTCCACAGCCTCTTTTAGGTCCGCCAGCAGGGAACTCAACCAGAAAACCTGAATAACAGGGAGGGTGGGGGGACTTCTTTCTGTGTGTCCCTTCAGTCTTCTGGCCGTCTCCTACACAACTTTTTATGTTGGCGGCGCCTACAACTCCCAGAGCGCAACGCGGCTGGAAGCGGAAAGTGGCTGGCTGAGCGAGGCCTGTGATTGGTGGTGAGCACTGGGCCAATGGGAGGAGTTGTTGTTTGGCAGTCTAGAAGAGCCGGTCAGGGAGGGAGGAAGGTGGCAAGATGGTGTTGGAAAGCACTATGGTTTGGTGAGGATTTACCTCGGGATCCGTGGGGGGCGGGACTGAGTGAAGGGGCGCTTGTCGCGCGGAGGCTGGGTGGGCCTGGGGTGGAGGTGGGGGACCGATCAGTGAGTTGCGGCCCTGGGCCCGGAAGGAAGGAGCCCCATCGACTCCCTGAGTCATCCCAGGGCCCGGGAGAGGAGGACGGGTCTGGAGTACCTCAGTACCCCTCAACCCTCGGACAGTCATTGACTGGCCGATCCTTGCTTCTTCGCTCTATTTTAGCGTCGTCTCCCCTAAACTAGCCCCAGGTCTGCTGTTTGTAGGAAGTGTTGCTTGTCAGACTCATCTGCCCTGCTCTCTTCTTTTCAAAATAATGGATATTAACAAGAGAGATTATAAATCCTTTCTCTGTCCCAATGGCTCATATCTGTCTCCATTAACTTCCCCTGTATCATCTTCAGAGGTACAGCTTATAAATTGCCTTCTATGTGTCAGGCATTAACACGTTTTTTCACTTAAACCTCACAACACTTGTAGGTAAATATTCATCCGTTTTACAGGTGAAGATACCGAGTCTCAGCAATTTTTTAAAAAGATTTTGTTTATTTATTTCACAGAGGTCACAAGTAGGCAGAGAGGCAGGCAGAGAGAGAGAAGGGGAAGCGGGCTCCCCGCTGAGCGGAGAGCCCGATGTGGGGCTCCATCCCAGGACCCCGGGGTCATGACCTGAGCCACCCAGGCGTCTGCCGATTCTCAGCAATTTTAAATGACTTCCCCAAAGTCGCAGGGCTAATTGAGTGGGGGAGCCAAGATTTAAACCCTAGGCTGGCTGACATTAAAACTCTTGTCTGCTGAACTAGCCCTCTTCTTCAGTCTCAGACTTATTATGAGTTGGATTATTATGTATTTTATTATTACTATCTTATTATGAGTTGGATTAGAAGCAGAGGACACAGACTTTTGCAAGATTTCCAGTTTCTTTGAACGATGAGAGTAGAATATAATAAGGAATAGTATACAAACACACAAATTGCCAGTTGGATGGAACAGCCACCTAAGAGTTTCTTTTGGTGGAGTGGAGAAGGATAACATTGCCAGGTAAAATATAGGGTGCCCAGGTAAATTTGAATTCATGTGAACAGTAGTTTTTAATATAAAAATGGCTATAAATGTGTCCCAAATATTGCAGGGGATGTACTTATACTAAAAAGTTATTTGTTAATTATCTTTAGTTCAGATTTAACTGGGAGTTCTAGATGTTTATGTTGCCAAAGCATGTTATATAGAAAAAGGACAGGATCTAGAATCCAAAGTCCTGTGTTTTCTGCTACTTACTAGCTGCATATTCTTGAGAATGTTTTTTTTTGTTTTTTTTGTGTTTTTTTTAAAGATTTTATTTATTTATTTGGCAGAGATCACAAGTAGGCAGAGAGGCAGGCAGAGAGAGAGGGGGAAGCAGGCTCCCTGCTGAACAGGGAGCCCGATGCGGGGCTCAATCCCAGGACCCTGGGATCATGACCTGAGCCGAAGGCAGAGGCTTTAACCCACTGGGCCACCCAGGCGCCCCTTCAGAATGTATTAAATCTTTCGCTGGGAGTAATCTTAATCTCCACTTGCCTTATAGCACAGGTAGGTAGAATGTTTGTGACCATGCTTTGTAAACTGTATAGCATTGTCGCAGTGTACCTGAGAAGTCCTCAAGAGGGAATTTAAGAGAGGCCTTGAAGGGACTTTAACAGATGTTGAGGAGAGACCATGACAAGTAGGGGGTAGGGCAGAAACTAAGCTGCTGAAGTGTAAATGCCCAAGGTGTGGTTAAGGATTAGGAAATAGATTAGTGTGACTTGGTTTTAAGGTTGTTGGTTTAAGGTAGTTTCTTTTTTTTTTTTTAATTTTTTTATTAATTTATTTGTCAGAGAGAGAGGGAGAGAGAGCGAGCGAGCACAGGCAGACAGAGGCAGAGGGAGAAGCAGGATCCCTGCCAAACAAGGAGCTGGATGTGGGACTCGATCCCAGGACGCTGGGATCATGACCTGAGCCGAAGGCAGCCGCCCAACCAACTGAGCCACCCAGGCGTCCCTGTAGTTTCTTTTTTTGAAGGGTAGAAAACCACAAATGTTGAGCTCAGGAGGTTGGACACTGGTACCTTTCAGTAGAGGACTTCTGGAAGAGTTCTGAACATGGTGGAGGCAGAGCCATGTAAACCCGCATAAAAAATGGGGTTTAAAAATATTGGCCTGGGGACACCTTGGTGGCTCAGTGAAGTGTCTGGCTCTTGAACTCAGAGTCCTGAGTTCAAGCCCCTCCCAGCATGGAGCCTACTTTAAAAAAAAAAAAAAAAAAAAGACTATTGGTTTGTCTTGATGTATAGGAGGAAAGATTTTAAGATTATGTCCAGAGAGGGGCGCCTGGGTGGCTCAGTGGGTTAAGCCTCTGCTTTCTGCTCAGGTCATGGTCTCAGGGTCCTGGGATCGAACCCCGCATCGGGCTCTCTGCTCACCAGGGAGCCTGCTTCCTCCTTTCTCTGTGCCTGCCTCTCTGCCTACTTGTGATCTATCTCTCTGTCAAGTAAACAAATAAAATATTAAAAAAAAAAAAAGATTATGTCCAAAGAGACATATGGGGGTGGCTAGTTGTAACAGCACAGGCACAGAATAGTGAGGAGACCCACTCCTTTTTTTCTGTAGAGGTTCATGCTCTGCTGTGCATCAAAATCCTGTGGAGGAGTTTATTAAAAATGGCAGGTAATTGACTCTGTTTTCCATCTGCAGAGCCAGATGCCCAGCCAGGAAAGTCCAGGCATCTGTATTCTTTTTTATTTTTATTTTTTTTTTTAGATGTTATTTATTTGACAGACAGAGATCACAAGTAGGTGGAGAGGCAGACAGAGAGAGAGGGGAAAGTGGGCTCCCCGCTGAGCAGAAAGCCCGATGTGGGGCATGATCCCAGGATCCTGGGACCATGACCTGAGCTGAAGGCAGAGACTTTAACCCACTGAGCCACCCAGGTGCCCCTGTATCCTTTTTTACTTTTTAATTTTTTTTAAAGATTTTATCTATTTATTTGACAGAGAGAGATCACAAGTAGGCAGAGAGGCAGGCAGAGAGAGAGGAGGGAGCAGGCTCCCCGCTGAACAGAGAGCCCCATGCAGGGCTTGATCCCAGGACCCTGAGATCATGACCCGAGCCAAAGGCAGAGGCTTTAACCCACTGAGCCACCCAGGCGCCCCCCTGTATTCTTTTTTAAATGAAGACTTTATGGAATAGCTGGATAATCTCACAAGCCCTTATTTTGAGATGGATTTTTGTTGGGAAGAATTGTATATGGTTGAGCAAAAGTAGTCAAGAAATAGGTATATTTTTCAATTCATATAAAGTTCAAGATTGGAGAAACTGAACTTTTTTTCTAGGGATACATACCTAGGTGTTAAGGCATCTGTGTTTTTAATACCTCCATATTACCATCACCCTCCCAGTGTTCTAATGCAGGACAAAGTGTGAGCCCTGCTCCCACACTCTCCACTGTCTGTTCTCCCTACCTCTCATGTCCCCATGCTCACTCTGACATCTTTCTTGCAGGCCTCATCCATCTGCCACTCTTGCCCACAGCCCTTCTACTTAGTAGCTGTTCCAGCTGGATGGTCCTGAAAGCCTCCATTGTTATGTTTGGACTCACTACTGTATTTGAAGCTAGAGAGGCTGTTGCTTCTCTGCTGGGAGAATAAGCAGAAACAGTGTATCAGAGAAAAAAAGAATATAATGAATGGTCAGGAGAGTGAGCCCTTGACCTCTCTACATAGATGGAGTTTCCACAAGAGAACTAGTCCATGTTTCATGCTTATTGTTAGGCATTGTGCTAAGTACTTTCTATGAATTTCATCATCATAGCAATCCTGAAAGCCTACCCTCACCTACATATAGTAAAACCCATTTTACAGATGAAGTAACTAGACCTTAGAGAAATTAAGTAACTTCCTCAGGATCATAGTATTAATAAATAACAGACTGGGGATTTGAACCTGAAACGGAACACCACCCTTTACTCCCTTTTCTGTTTCAGTAGTTTCTTAATTACCCCTCTTCATCATTTTTGGCTTATATTTATTGCCAGTCAAAGGATATTAAAGAAAAAGATTGCGCCCACCCATGTATTTTTTTAAGATTTTCTTTATTTATTTGTCAGAGATAAAGCATGAGTGGGGGAAGGAGCAGAGCGGGAGGGAGAAGCAGACTCCCCACTGAGCAGGGAGCCTGGATTCAGGGCTCAATCCCGGGGGCTCCAGGATCATGACTTGAGCCTCAGGCAGACTCTTAACCCACTGAGCAACCCAGGCATTCCCCCCCAACCCATATTTTGTTTGCGAGTGGAAATGAAGTGTCTCATCTGGGAGAACATTGCTTCCTCCCAGCACTACAGATGGAATCCTTGTGTACAGATGGAGACTTGATCTCAAGTCATCAGGAATTGATCCTGTTTGGGGCTTGAAGTATAACTCCTTCACTTTCTTGTCTCCTTATGGTCTCTGGGAAGCCAGAACTTGTATTTCTTTTTTTTTAAAGATTTTATTTGACAGAGAGAGATCACAAGTAGGCAGGCAGGGTGGGGAGGAAGCAGGCTCCCCGCTGAGCAGAGAGTCCCTCGCAGGGCTTGATCCCAGGACCCTGAGATCATGACCCGAACCAAAGGCAGAGGCCCAACCCACTGAGCCACCCAGGTTCCCCGCTTGTATTTCATATTATCTGGATTTCTTAGATTGGGAAAAACTGCAAGGATAAAAGATGTGAGAGTCCACTTCCATAGAACCTCATTTTTGCAGTTTGGTCCAGCTGCCAAAGCTGGTAAACATTTAACCAGATGATTGCTTTGTGCTTTTCTGCACTCATTGCTGCCGAGCATGTATTATTTTGTAAATATTTTCTACCTTTGGAATACTTATATTCATCCATGACACTGCTTAATAACGTTGAATTGCAGCTTCTAAGAAGGTGATTGTGGTGCTTGAACAGATTGCAACCTTTGGTGCTTATCAGAATCGTCTGTGGAATGGAGATTTAAAATCTATTTCCTGGGATGCCTGGGTGGCTCAGTCAATTAAGCATCTGCCTTTGACTCAGGTCATGATCCCAGGCCCTGGAATCAAGTCCTGCATATGGCTCCTTGCTCAGCAGGGAGCCTGCCTCTCCCTTTGCTTGTGCTCATGTGCACACGCGCTCTCTTTTTCTCTCTCTGACAGATAAATACAATTTAAAAAAAAAGATGTATTTCCTCCTCTGGTCTTTTTTTTTTTTTTTTTTTTTTTTTTTTTTTTTTTTTTAAAGAAAGGTTGGGGGCAAAGAGAAAGGGGGAATCTTAAGTAGTCTCACTGAGTGTGGAGGATGATGTGGGGCTTGATCTCACAACTGAGATCATGACCTGAGCTGAAATCAAGTCTGCTGCCCAACCAACTGACCCACCCTGTCACCCCTCCTTTGATCATTTTGAGTCAGTAAATCTGGTGTAAGGCTTGGAAATCTGTGTCTGTGTGTGTTTATATATGGGTGTGTGTGTGTGTGTGTGTATATACATACATACATACACATTTAATATTTTTTAAGTTGTAGGTGGCTCTGTGTTTCACAGAGACTGAGAGCCACTACTGTGCATGATAGTGTCCCTCAAAGAAGTGTTGAAGGAGGGAAGAGGGTAGGGGGTCTCTGGAATTAGAGAGAATATCGGAGAGATCATACCATATGCCTTCTCTGTCTTTTAAATCTGACAGTGTGGACAACAGTGAGTATATGCGGAATGGGGACTTCTTACCCACCCGGCTGCAGGCTCAACAAGATGCTGTCAACATAGTTTGTCACTCTAAGACCCGCAGCAACCCTGAGAACAACGTGGGCCTCATCACACTGGCCAAGTACATGGGGCAGAGGAGGAAGGGGTGTGGTAGGTGGGTGGCTTTTTTCCCCACATGTGACCTGCTGTAGCATCCAGGTTGCTGTCCAGGTTCCCGTGAAGTTGCATTTGCCCATCAGCCTTCCCAGACTACCTTCTTCCCTATTCAGAAGAAATATTAATAGCAACTTGAGTTAGTTTATTTATTTATTTATTTATTTATTTATTTTAAAGACTTACTTACCTGAGAAAGAGAGAGCACAGGGTGGGTGGGGAAGGGCAAGGTGGGGAGAGAAGTCCCAGAGGACTCCCCACTGAGCCCCATGCGGTCAGGGCTCCATATCAGGACCTGAAGATCAGGACCTGAGACAAAATCAAGAGTCCGATGGGATGCTTAATTGACTGAGTCACCCAAGTGCCCTGCAGCTTGGGTTTGATATTAATCTGAATTTAATGCAGTTAGGAAACTAAATTTTCTGGGGTGAAATTTCACAATGTATTTTAAAGTCAATGAAAAGTCATTTTGGGTTAAGAGTCCCCAGGACCTGTATCACATATCCTCTTACCCCAAAAGTGATTTGTTTAAGGAACTGATAATCCTCAAATGAGTAACCTCCCATCCCAGTATGTATGTTGTTAGCTGGCAAGCAGGTCTGGAAATGGAGCGGCAGGGAGACATGCTCACTAGCATCCAGCTGTGGTGGAGGATTATTGGGGCCCTGGGAGCAGGATAACATGAGAAGAGTTCAAGGGAAACATTGGGAGGAAGAGGGCAAGTTTCTTGTAAAGTCAACCCCTTACTTCCTGTGTTCATATCTATTAAATACTAGATTTTTTTCTAGTTTTATTGAGATACAGCTGACAAACAACATGGCATTCGTTTAAGGTATACAACATAACAATTTGATATATGTATATATTGTGAAATGATCATGACACTAAGTTTAGGTAACATATATCTCACATAGTCAGAAAAAATTCTTTACTTTTAATGAGGACATTTAAGATCTACCCTCTAAACACTGGATGTTTGATTAAGAAGAGGAGAGATTACAGTTATTATCAAGGTCTTAAAAGATGAGTCGGGGGCACCTGGCTGGCTCAGTCAGTAGAACATGTGACTCTTGATCTTGGGGGTTATGAGTTCAAGCCCCATGTCAGGTGTAGAGTTTCCTTGGAAAAAAAAAAAAAGATGAGTCAGATACAGGTTCAGAGGCACTTGTCCAGACCTGAAATCATAGAAACCCTTTCCCTACATCCCAGTGACTGTGAAGTGCTGACCACACTCACCCCTGATACCGGCCGCATTCTTTCCAAGCTCCACACTGTCCAACCCAAGGGCAAGATCACCTTCTGCACTGGCATCCGTGTGGCCCATGTGAGTCCTACTGGATCCCTTTGTTTGTTCCCTCTTGCTCTGAGGCTCTGCCCCAACAATGGTTCATTTCTTCCCTGGAATGTTGAGCTAGAACCAGAGCAGGGAAGAGAAGTGACCCAGAGAAAGGAGTAGAAAGGATATGGTGGGATGAATTCCAGGACTGGTGAGGGTGGTGAAGGAAAAGACCCCTGGAATTAAGACAGACCCTCTTCCTTGTCCACACACAGAGGCACAGGAGGGACGGAAGGGTGGAGGAGGGGTTAGACCTTGTGTGAACATGACGGTGGACTTGAACATAGAAACCCTGAGAAAAGAAACAGAGTGACAGAAGAGAGAGCTCAGTGGTTCCTCTGGCTGACTGTGAGAACTTCCTCTTCCTTTACAAGCTGGCTCTGAAGCACCGACAGGGCAAGAATCACAAGATGCGCATCATCGCCTTCGTGGGGAGCCCCGTAGAGGACAACGAGAAGGATGTGAGTCCGGGTGACAGCCGGGGAACGTGGGAATGGGGCCCCTTGGGCCTTAGGCAAGCTGCCAGAGGCATTGGGTTCATCCTTTTGGGAAAATGTGGATATGCAGAATTCAGTATTTCTGTTGGGGGTCATCAGGGAGGTTAACCGATTTCTGTATGCTTGTGAGGAGTATCCTTTCCCCTCGTGGTATGGAACAGATTTCCTCATTTCTCTTCCCTCTTCCTAGCTGGTGAAGCTGGCTAAGCGTCTCAAGAAAGAAAAAGTAAATGTTGATATTATCAATTTTGGGGAAGAGGTGAGTAAGGACGGGTTGGGGGGCATGGACTTCATTTGGTTACAAACAGAGCAGTCCTTCCCCATAGCAGTGCCTGCGCTGTGAGAGAGCAGCTCCAGACAGGTGCTGAAGTGGCAGAGGAGGGGGAGCAAGGCGGGAAGGAGAGCCTCCTCTGTTCTTCCCTCTTCCAGGAGGTAAACACAGAAAAGCTGACAGCCTTTGTAAACACACTAAATGGCAAAGATGGAACCGGTTCTCATCTGGTGACAGTGCCTCCTGGGCCCAGCTTGGCCGATGCCCTCATCAGTTCTCCAATTCTGGCTGGTGAAGGTGGTGCCATGTTGGGTCTTGGTGCCAGTGACTTTGAATTCGGAGTGGATCCCAGTGCTGATCCTGAGTTGGCCCTGGTGAGCAAACGTTGACCTCAGGTAGAGCTCAAGGGTCCTCCCTTGTCCTCCTGTACTGAGGACCCACATACCACATAGCATCTCCAGGCTTAAACCTTCCTGAACACCCTTGCTCATTTTCCCAGACTCCCTTTGGTCCCTTTTCCCCTTAATTCTGTGTGATCTCTAGGGACACCAATGTCAGACTCTTGTTCACTTCTCCTGATTAAACCCCAGGCTTCTTCCAAGTCCTTTTTCCCTATGTCACCTCTTACCTCCCCAGGTTCTTGCCCATGTGCATAAACCAGAGGCTGCCACTTTATGTTCCCTTCCCACCCCTCAACTGACTTCCCCAAGCGCCTGCAAGAAGGGAGGGCAGAACATCTGACCTTGCCCTGCCCTTTGCCAGGCCCTCCGTGTCTCTATGGAAGAGCAGCGGCAGCGGCAGGAGGAAGAGGCTCGGCGGGCAGCTGCGGCCTCTGCGGCTGAGGCAGGGATTGCTACATCTGGGGCTGAAGGTGAGGGATGGGGCCAAGGGTATCCCGTGGAGTCGGGCGTAGTCGTTGGAGTAGCGGTAGGGAGTCTGGGCAGCATGGGAACATAGGGGCTGGGGGAGCAGCTTGGGGGTGGGCCTGTGTGGAGCATGACAGCGATCCTACTCTGCTGCTCCCCTCCTTTTTCCAGACTCAGATGATGCCCTGCTGAAGATGACCATCAGCCAGCAGGAGTTTGGCCGCACTGGGCTCCCTGACCTGAGCAGTATGACCGAGGAGGAGCAGATCGCTTATGCCATGCAGATGTCCCTGCAGGGTGCCGGTAAGCCAGGGCCTGGGAAGCAGTGCTGGGGCAGAGACACTGGGTAGGGAAGTGGAGCTAAACGGACTGCCCTCTTTTCCTCAGAGTTTGGCCAGGCAGAATCTGCTGACATTGATGCCAGTTCCGCCATGGACACATCTGAGCCCGCCAAGGTGAGGGCCAACAATGACTCCCCACCCCCAGAACACTTAAGGTCCATTGGTGTTCATGTCTTTGGCCCTCTAGGCCTGGAACATTCTTTAGGGTTTCATAGATGAGCTTTTTGAGGAGCAGAGGGAAAGAAACACCTAGATCTACGTTTCTTGTTTGTAAACCTAGCTAAGGCAATAGAATGAACACAGTCCAGGTTGACTCAGTGTCCTGATGTTCTGTCGTTTTTCTTCCTTCTTGGTGGGAGCAGTCTGGACTGGTATGTAGAGTGTTGTCTTCCCAGGAGGGTGAGAGAGAGTCTAAGGCAAAGAAGGAGTGGGTGTCTGATAGCAAGAAATCTGAACATGATGGCATCTGTTTTTATCCTGTATGCTCAGGAAGCAAAGTTCCAGTTTCTCTCTGGTTGCGCACGAATGTATGAGTTCGTACCATCCGTAGGCACTGGGTATTCCCCTCCGTTGTCCTTTCTACCTTAGGCCAGAGGTGGCCCCACCCACAGACAGGTGGAGAGGGGCTCAGGCAGCAGTGCGCTCCCAAGCTGGCCCAGCCCCTGGCCCGAGCCGACACTGCCCTTTTTCAGGAGGAGGATGATTATGATGTGATGCAGGACCCCGAGTTCCTTCAGAGTGTCCTGGAGAACCTTCCAGGCGTGGATCCCAACAATGAAGCTATTCGAAATGCCATGGGGTCCCTGGCCTCTCAGGCCAACAAGGATGGCAAGAAGGACAAGAAGGAGGAGGACAAGAAATGAGACTGGCGGCAGGGGTGACTGAGCCTGCTCAGAGGGCTGGATGCAGGCTTCCATATGTTATCTGTAACCAGTATGACCTGAATAAAGCTTGGCAGCCTTTGTTTCTCTTTTGCTTCCAGTAGTGGTAGCTCTGAGGGCGACAGAGGTGAGTAGTGTCTGGCACAAGGAGAGTGTTCCCTGTTGAGTCCTCTGTGTCTCCAGCACCTGGTCTCTAACTCCTGACCTGCTCTCCTTCCTCTCGGCTCCATGGCAGTCTCTCCTGAGTCTTCTGCCCTGGCGCTGTTTCCCTGTCTCATGAAGAGGAGCTTTGCTGAAAGTCGGTTTAGGGTAGGCTCTGGGCCACAGGACTGAGTAGAAAACAGTACTGGCCTTGAGGCACCTGGCCTGCTCATTCGGAAGAGCATGGACTCTTGATCTTGGGGTCATGAATTCAAGCCCCACATCGGGTGTAGAGATTACTGTACATACATATGTACATACATGCATACATACAGACAGACAGACACTACTGGCCTTTGGGGACTCTGGAATCCAGGGCAGGGCCGGCCTGGAAATGAGTGATGACACACATCAGATAAGTGCCCAAGGGGCCATGAACAAGACCCTGTGAAAACAGGAGAAAAGGCCAAACCCTCATAGCCTCTGGGAAGGCTCCTGGGGATAACATTTGAGCCTTGTAACAGGGTGAAACGTTCATTGGCCAACAGGAAAGAGATGTGCAGTTGTCTCCAGTCAATCAGAACAAGTATGTGCTGATGGCACAGAGGCACTTGGAAGCAGTTGAGGAGCTCAGAGACTGGTTGGACAGATGGCACAAGATGGGAATAGGCAGCAATCAAAACACTGAAGATCAGGGATCCTTGAGGCCTGACTTTCACAAGGTGGGGTCTATGAAGCCACAAGATAAACATGATATATCTCAATGCAAACGTGCAGACCCATATTTAGAGGAGGGTTTTCTTATAGGCTATAGAATAAGATGTAAAATTCAATTCACAGCAACTTCCTGAATGGGAGAAAATACTTGCAAATGATATATCTGGTGAGGGATTAAATATCCAAAACATATAAAGAACATCTACAACCCAGCAATAACAATTGCCTAAATGATGGGCAGAGGACCTGATAGACATTTGTCCAAAGAATACCTAGAAATGGCCAACGCATGAAAAGATGCTCAACACCAATCATCAGGGATATTCAAATCAAAGTGCAGATCACCTATACCTGTTGGAATGGCCAGTATCAAGAAGATAAGAAATAAGTATTAACAAGGATGTGAAGGAAAGGGAACCCTCATGCACTGTGAGTGGGAATGTAAATTGGTGCCATTGCGGAAAAAAGATTGGTGTTTCCTCAAAAAATTAAAAATATATACAATCTAGTAATTCCATTACTGGGTATTTGCCCAAACACAAAAATACTTGCTTAGAAAGATAATGTGCACCACTCTAACGTTATTTATAGTAGTCAAGATAATAGAAGCAACCTGTGTCCATCAGTAGATGGATAAAGAGAATAGATACATCTATATATAGGATATCTCTATCTGTATAGGTATATCTAGATATCTATAAACACAAAAGCACACTGGAATATCACTCAGCCATAAAAAAGGATGGGATCTTGTCATTTGGGGGTGGTGTGTAAAATGAGTGAAGGAGAGTGAGAGACACAGGTTTCCTCATGGAATGAGTGAGTTATAAGGATGAAAGCTGCAGCATAGGGAATATAGTCATTGGTATTGTAGCATTGTTTGGTGACAGATGGGAGAGCACAGAATAGAAATTTACAGAATCTGTTGTATACCTGAAACTAATGTAACATTGTGTATCAGCTATATTCAATTTTTAAAAATCACATTGTCCTCTTTGTTTACTGTATTTAAAGAGATAATTAATGTTTGACATAAAATAACATATATAAAGCATGAAGCATAACAACAAAATGAACATATCATCTGCCATCAGTTTAAGAGTTAGAATATTCCAGGAATGCCTGGGTTGCTGAGTCAGTTAAGTGTCTGCCTTTGGCTCACATCACAATCTCAGGGTTCTGGGTTAGAGCCCCATGTCAGGCTCCCTGCTCAGCGGGCAGTCTGCTTGTCCCTCTCACGCTCTCTCCCTGTCAAATAAATAAATAAATAATCTTTAAAAAAATTAGAATATTCCTAATGTCACATACCTATGTGTGTCTTCTTGAACCCAACTCTGTGTCCACTTCAGAGATAGCAATATATTTTTGAGGATTTTTAAGTAAATAGCGTGCAGGCAGAGGGAGGGGCAGAGGGAGAGAGAATCTCGACCAGATTCTGCACTGAGCATGGAGCCCAACATGGGGCTCGATCTCATAACCCTGAGATCATGACCTGAGCCAAAGTAGAGTCAGATGCCCCACTGACTGAGCCTCCCAGGTGCCCCCTCCTCAGAGATAACTTTTTTTTTTAAGATTTTATTTATTTATTTGACAGCACAAGCAGGGGGAGCGGCAGGCAGAGAGAGAAGCAGGCTCCCTGGGGGCTGAGAGCCCAACTTCGGGCCTGACCCCAGGACCCTGGGATCCTGAACTGAGCCGAAGGCAGACACTTAAACAACTGAGCCACCCAGGCGCCCCATCCTGGAACTTTTTTATTTTATTTTTTTAAAGATTTATTTATTGGACATAGATCACAAATAGGGAGAGAGGCAAGCAGAGAGGGGGACGGGAAGCAGGCTCCCCGCTGAGCAGAGAACCCGATGCGGGGCTCAATCTTAGGACCCTGAGATCATAACCTGAGCTGAAGGCAGAGGCTTAACCCACTGAGCCACCCAGGCACCCCCCTGGAACTTTTTAAACAAAGCTTTCATTTCTAGGGTTCTTCAAAGTTGTTGCATGTAGCTGTTCATTCACTGTTTCTGGTTGTATTGTATTACATGCTGTGAATATACAATATACAATCTTTGCATTTTCCTGTTGATGGCCATCTGCATTTCACCCAGTTATTTTTGTATTAGCGACAGTATTACAGTGGAGAGTTTTGGAGATCCCTCCTGATGCACATATGTGAGAGTTTCTAGGCTGTTTCACAGAACAGTGCTCAATTGTTTTTCAAAGTGGCTGTATGGATTTGCATTCTTCCTGTGGTGTAAGAATTCCTATTGACCAACATCCTTTCCAGCCCATGGTGTTATTAAGGCTTCTTAATATCTGCCAGTCTAATTGGGATAAATGATAATTCATTGTGGTCTTGATGTGCATTTCCCTGATTACTAATGAGATTGAGCTGTTTATAATTTTTAAAACTAGGTCTTGTATTTCCATTTTTTTTTTTAAAGATTTTTTTTATTTATTTATTTTGTCAGAGAGAGAGAGAGAGCACAGGCAGACAGAGTGGCAGACAGAGGCAGAGGGAGAAGCAGGCTCCCTGCTGAGCAATCCCAGGACGCTGGGATCATGACCTGAGCCGAAGGCAGCCGCTCAACCAACTGAGCCACCCAGGCGTCCCTTGTATTTCCATTTTTATGAAATGTCTCTTCATGTCTTTTGTCCATTTTTCTACTGGGTTGTCTTTTTATTGATGCTTTGTAAGAGTTCTTTAACTCTTTTTGATACTAAATCACCAATTATATACATATTATCTATTTTATTTATTATTTTTCTTTTCACCTTAAAGGTGTTTTTTAGGGGCACTTGGGTGGCTCAGTGGGTTAAGCCTCTGCCTTCAGCTCAGGTCATGATCTCGGGGTCCTGGATCGAGCCCCGCATGGGGCTCTCTGCTCGGCGGGGAGCCTGCTTCCCCCTCCCCCCGCCGCCTGCTGCTCTGTCTACTTGTGATCTTTTGTCAAATAAGTAAGTTTTTAAAAAATTGTAAAAAAATAAAAAATTTTTAAAAGGTGTTTTTTGGTGAACAAAATTCTTAAAGTCCAATTTCTCAATGTTTTCTTTCAAGGTTAGTGTTTTTTGTGTCCAGCAAACTCTTCCAGGGGTCAGAAAAATATCCTGTTTTTAAAGGTTTATGGCTTTAAAGGTATATGGAATTATGGAAATTCCGTATTCTCTCGAGAATTGATTTTTGTGGGGCACCTGGGTGGCTCAGTTGGTTAAGCAAATGCCTTCAGCTCAAGTCATGAACCTGGAGTCCCCAGACTGAGTCCCGCATCGGGCTCCCTGCTTGGCAGGGAGTTTGCTTCTCCCTCTGACCCTTCCCCTTATGCTCTCTCTCTCTCTCTCAAATAAATAATAAAATCTTTAAAAATATATCTTTTAGAATTGATTTTTGTGTACATTGGAATACGGATCCAATTTCAATTTTTATTTACTTATTTATTTATTGTTTATCTTTTTTTTTAAAGTGGGCTCCATGCCCATCATAGAGCCCAACATGGGGCTTAAACTCATGACCCTGAGATCAAAGCCTGAGCTGAGGTCAAGAGTTAGATGCTTAGCTGATTCAATCACCCCGGTGCCCCCCCCATTTCAATTTTTAAGTACGGACAACCATTTTTTATAGCATTTTTTATGAAAAATTCCACTTTTCTCCAGTGATCTGCATTATTATTTCTCCTTGGCCCAAGATTCCATGAGTTTTGTTTCTAGTATCCTGAAGTCAGACCTTAAAGTCTGAATGTAAACAAGATTCCACAAAAAGAAGCTAGAAAACCTACTTTGTACTTATCTTATATTCATAATGGATAAGTTCCACTTCTGAATAATGAATTTGTAGGCACTTGTCTCTAAATTTTGGGGGAGACTAGTATTTTTTTGAATCAAATATTGCTTAAAAGAAATGGCCCATCATCAAGTCCTAGGGATCTTACTGCTGTTGGTTATAAAGGTATTGGTCACTTTCCTGGGCCTGGGTGTGGTCCCCCAACCAAAACCCTGTTCTGGCACAGCCCATCCTTTGAGTAATGACAGGACCTGTGTGTCAGTCTTCTGGCCCTCTGTAGGTCAACTGAGTGATGTCAGTGTTCATGAGGATGACTCAGCCAACACCATGGCCTCTTCCAATTCATCACCACACATTCATTCTGTGATCATCATTGCCGTTCATTCTTTCACTCTCATGGCTACACTCTGGGTTGTGTCCTCCTTAAGTATTGCTCCCTACTGAAGTCAAATATTCACTTGGTTCATAGACCTCTATCTTTTCAGCTCTTCTACTTTGATATTCTATGTACACTTTTCAACAATAAAGTGAAGAAATGGGTATATTCCTTGGGAAGTTCCACTTTAGGAATTTAAATAATCAGAGAAGTACCAAAGATTTATGTATAAGGGTGTTCAAGAATTGGAAAAACCTAAAATTCAACAATTATGGGGGCGCCTGGGTGGCTCAGTTGTTAAGCATCTGCGTTTGGCTCAGGTCACGATCCCAGGGTCCTGGAATCGAGCCCCATATCAGGCTCCCTGCTCCGAGGGAAGCCTGTTTCTCCCTCTGCCACTTCCCCCTGCTTGTATTCCCTCTCTCACCGTCTCTCTCTCTCTGTGTCAAATAAATAGATAAAATCTTTTAAAAATTTCAATAATTATGTTTCATTAGTATGGACTAATGCATTATCAATAAATTTATTTTGGAAGACCATTGCATATATGACTATAATATTAGCAAATGCTTATCTAAGGATTTTATTTATTTATTTGACAGAGAGAGATCAAGTAGGTAGAGAGGCAGGCAGAGAGAGGAGGAAGCAGGCTCCCTGCTGAGTAGAGAACCCAATGTGGGGCTCCATCCCAGGACCCTGAGACCATGACCTGAGCTGAAGGCAGAGGCTTAACCTACTGAGCCACCCAGGCACTCCCAGCAAATGCTTATCTAACATAATGTGCCAGAGACTATTTTAAATGTTTTATGTGTTTTAAATTATTTAGTTTTCACAATAATCCTGGCTACCCCCCATCACTCTGAGGTAGCTATAGCATTATTTGTCCTATTTGATAAATGAGGAAACTGAAACCCTGCAAAACCAGGTAACTTCCTCTACAATGATGATTCTCATGGTGATATGCAAACCCCTGAGCGCACCCAAGACACTTTCGGGGGGTTGTGAGGTCAAAACTATTTTCATGATAACACTAGGATGTAATTTGCCTCTTCCACTGTGTTGGGATTTGCACCAATGCAAAGGCAATGAGGGGAAACTACTGGTGCCTTAGCACAGATCCAAGGTGATAGCACCAAATTATACCAGTAGTCATGTATTCTTCATCCCACATCCTTGTGGTTTAAAAAAACAGACAAAAAACTTTGTGGTGAATCAGTAAAACATATTAGTTTAATTACATCTCAACCCTTGAGTGCACATCTTTAATATTTTCTGAAGTAACCTGGGAAATACACGGAGCACTTTTGCCACAGGCTGGAGCTTGCTGACTGTCCTGAGGAAAAGCACTTGAGCAACTCTTTGAGTTGTGAGATGAAGTAGCCACTATTTTCACAGAACATTCTTACATAAAAGAACAACTGCCAGACAAACTATGGTTATTTAGACTTAGATATTTGGCAAACTTAACCCCCCCAAAAAAGATGAATGGAAGGGAGCCTTGCTTCAAAACAAACAACAAACAGTTTTTGTTAGTGAAAATTTGAGCTCTCAAGAGAAATTCTGGAAAACTAGTATGTGTCACTGAGCTTGACATTCTCAAAGATATTTTTTAAGATTTTATTTTACCAGGCGCCTGGGTGGCTCAGTGGGTTAAGCCTCTGCCTTCAGCTCAGGTCATGATCTCCCGGTCCTGGGATTGAGTCCCGCATCGGGCTCTCTGCTTGGCGGGGAGCCTGCTTCCTCCTCTCTCTCTCTGCCTGCCTCTCTGCCTACTTGTGATTTCTCTCTGTCAAATAAATAAATAAAATCTTTAAAAAAAAAAGATTTTATTTTACCTACTTTTAAAAAGATTTTATTTTACTTTAAAAGATTTTATTTTATTTTTTAAATTTTTGAAAAAGATTTTATCTATTTGAGAGACAGCAAGAGAGAGAGAAACAGCACGCATGAGCAGGGGAAAGGGGCAGAGGAAGAGGGAGAAGCAGACTCCCTGCTGAGCAGGGAGCCTGATGGAGAACTCAATCCCAGGACCCTAGGGTAATGACTTGAGTCGAAGGCAGATGCTTAACAGACTGAGCCAGACACCTTAAAAGATTGTATTTTTAAGCAATCTCTACACCCAGTGTGGGACTGCAATTTATAACCCCAAGATGAAGAGTCACACTCTCTTGGGGCTCCTGGATGGCACAGTAAGTTAAGCAACAGATTCTTGGTTTCCAGTTAGGTCAACAATCTCACAGTCATGATCTCAGGGTCGTGAAATCAGGCCCTGAGTTGAGCTCTGCACTCAGTGCAGGATCTGCTTAAGATTCTCTGTCCCTGACACAGAGAACCCCACTCAAAATCAATAAAAATCACTCAACACCCTGAGGTATAATAGTGAAACTTGTAAATCTCAGAGACAAGAAAAAAATCCTGAAAGCAGCTCAGGACAAAAGGTCAGTAACCTACAAGGATACAAATATTAAACTGGCAGAAGACCTCTCCACAGAGACCTGGCAACCCGAAAGGATTGACATGATATATTCAGGATGCTAAATGAGAAAAATATGCAGCCAGGAATATTTTATTCAGCTAGGATGTCATTCAAAACAGAAGGAGAGATAAAAAGGTTCTAGGACAAACAGAAACTAAGAGAATTTGTGATTACCAAACCAGGCCTACAAGAAATATAACAGCATCCTTTAAGTGAAGAGAGAGCCCAAAAGTAATATAGACCACAAAGGAACAGAGACCATATACAGAAACAATGACTTTACAGGTAATACAATGGCACTCAATTCATATCTTTCAATAGTTACTCTGACTGTGGGTACCTGGGTGGCTCAGTTGTTAGGCATCTGCCTTAAGCTCAGATCATGATCTCAGGGTTCTGGGATTGAGCCCCGCATTGGGCTCCCTGCTCTGAGGGAAGCCTGCTTCTCCATCTCCCACACCGCCTGCTTGTGTTCCCTCTCTTCTTTCCCTCTCTCTGTCAAATAAATAAATAAACAAACAAATAAATAAAATCTTTTAAAAAATAGTTACTCTGGGACGCCTGGGTGGCTCAGTTGGTTAAGCAGCTGCCTTCGGCTCAGGTCATGATCCCAGCGTCCTGGGATCGAGTCCCACATCGGGCTCCTTGCTTGGCAGGGAGCCTGCTCCTTCCTCTGCTTCTGCCTGCCACTCTGTCTGCTTGTGCTTGCTCGCTTTCTCTCCCTCTCTCTGACAAATAAATAAATTTTTAAAAAATCTCTAAAAAATAGTTACTCTGATTGTAAATGGGTTGAATGCCCCAATCAAAAGACACAGGGTATTAGATTGAATAAAAAAGCAAGACCAATCAATATGCTCTCTGCAAGAGACCCATTTTAGACCCAAAAGACACCTCCAGATTGAAGGCAAGTAGATGGAAAACCACTTATCATTCTAATGGACATCAAAGGAAAGCTGGGGTGGCAATCCTTATATCAGACAAATTAGATTTTAAATCAAAGACTGTAATAAGAAATGAGAAAGTAGAGTACATCATAAAGGGTATATCCAACAAGAAGATCTAACAATAAATATAAACATTTATACAAGGGCGTAAATATTTATGTCCTTAACATGGGAGCAGCCAATTACATAAGCCAATGGATAACAAAATTAAAGAAACCTATCAATAACAATACAATAAAAGTAGGGGATTTTTAACACCCCATTCACTGAAATGGACAGATCATCTAAGCAGAAGATCAACACGGAAACAAGGGCTTTGAATGACACACTGGACCAAATAGATTTCACAGATATATACTCAGCGCATTCCATCTTAAAGCAACAGAATACACATTCTTCTTGATTGCACATGGAACATTCTCCAGAATAGATCACATTCTGAGTCACAAATCAGGTCTTGGGGTGCCTGGGTGGCTCAGTGGGTTAAAGCCTTTGCCTTCGGCTCGGGTCATGATCCCAGGGTCCTGGGATCAAGCCCCGCATTGGGCTCTCTGCTCAGCAGGGAGCCTGTTTCCTCCTCTCTCTCTGCCTGCCTCTCTGCCTATTTGTGAACTCTGTCTGTCAAATAAATAAATAAAATCTTAAAAAAACATGTGTTATTGGGACGCCTGGGTGGCTCAGTTGGCTAAGCGGCTGCCTTCGGCTCAGGTCACGATCCCAGCGCCCTGGGATCAAGTCCCACATCGGGCTCCTTGCTCGGCAGGGAGCCTGCTTCTCCCTCTGCCTCTGCCTGCCACTCTGTCTGCCTGTGCTTGCTCTCTCTCCCTCTCTCTGACAAATAAAATTTAAAAAATAATTAAAAAAAAAAGATAAACAGACTGACAACAGGCTTCTAATCAACAACGGTAGATAAAAAACACATGGAATTGTATCTGAGGTCCTTGAGGGAAGGGTGCCTGAATGGCTCAGTCTGTTGAGTGATGGGCTCTTGGTTTCAGCTCAGGTTGTGATCCCAGGGTTGTGAGATCAACCCCTACCCTGGGCTCTGCCCTCAGTGTGAAGTCTGCTTAAGATTCTTTCTCTCGGGGGGCACCTGGGTGGCTTAGTGGGTTAAGCCTCTGCCTTTGGCTCAGGTCATGATCTCAGCTTCCTGGGATTTAGTCCTGGGATTGAGCCCTGCATCGGGCTCCCTGTTCAGCAGGGAGCCTGCTTCCCCCTCCCCCTCTGTCTGCCTCTCTGCCTACTTGTAACTATTCTCTCTGTCAAATAAATAAATAAAATCTTTATTAAAAAAAAAAAAGATTCTCTCCTTCTGGACTCCCCCTTTCTCTAAAATAAATCATTGAGAATCTATATAAAAAAATTAAAAATGAAGACTTGAGGGAAAACAAATGTTAGTTTTTTAAAGTATATTGTTCATCAGATTTTAATTTATTCTTCATTGTCATATTTTGATCAACACTTGTGAGGCATTCTTCTATTGAAATTCCTGAGAATTAAATGGAGTTATGATATGAATAAACTATAAAGTCATTAAGACAATAATGATGAAACAACAGAATGAGATATTGTTTGAAAGAATGGTAGAATCAACAGTACCTCAGAGCTATGAGAGAAAAGTAACTTCCTATCCTGAGAGAATAAATACAGTGCAAAATAAATTATTGTAACTGAAAATACCTTAGACTAATCCAGGATGTGTTTTTCTATTAGATTCCATTAGGACACCTAAAAATCACTGAGGAACTCTGCCAGAAATCAATGCTGGATCTCAGAGACATAATGGTTCAGTATATCTTATGGTAATTAATCTGCGTTATTTTTTAAAAGATTTTTAAATTTATTTATTTGACAGAGAGAGAGATCACAAGTAGGCAGACAGGCAGACAGAGAGAGAAGGGGAAGCAGCCTCCCCACCGAGCAGAGAGCCCCATGCAGGGCTTAATCCCAGGACCCTGAGATCATGACCCTAGTGGAAGGCAGAGGCTTAACCCACTGAGCCACCCAGATGCCCCTAATCTGCATTTTAAATCATCACCTCTGGTAAAACTGACATAAGATGTTTCAAAGATCACACTTCATATTATATGAGAGAGTAATGGACAAAATATACATTTTTAAAAATTTATTTATTTGTCAGAGAGAGAGAGAGCGAGCACAGGCAGACAGAGTGGCAGGCAGAGGCAGAGGGAGAAGCAGGCTCCCCACCAAGCAAGGAGCCCGATGTGGGACTCGATCCCAGGGCGCTGGGATCATGACCTGAGCCGAAGGCAGCCACTTAACCAACTGAGCCACCCAGGCGTCCCCAAAATATACATTTTTAATGGATACTTTAGTGTACATAGAAACCTCTATGAAATGTTATAATAGGGGCACCTGGGTAGCTCAATTAAGCGTCAGCCTTCAGCTTAGATCGTGATACCAGGGTCCTGGGATCAAGACCCAGGTCAGGCTCCTTGCTCGGCGGGGAGCCTGCTTCTCCCTCTCCCTCTCCCTGCTCCTCCACCTGCTTGTGCTCTCTCTCTCTCTCTCCCCCATCAAATAAATAAATAAATAAATAAATATTCTTTAAAAAAAGAAATGTTATAATATTTGTAGAATATTTCTGCACTTTTTTTTAAAAAAAGATTTTATTTATTTATTTGACAGACAGAGATCACAAGTAGGCAAGAGAGGCAGGCAGGGAGAGAGAGGAGGAAGCAGGCTCTCCGTGGAGCAGAGAGCCCGATGTGGGGCTCGATCCCAGGACCCTGGGACCACGACCTGAGCCGAAAGCAGAGGCCTTAACCCACTGAGCCACCCAGGCGCCCCTATTTCTGCACTTTTAATTGAAGTATAATTAACATAGGGTGTTATATTGGCTTCAGGTGTACCATACAGTGATTCAACAATTCTATACATTTCTCCATGCTCATCATGATAAGTATACTCTCAATCCCTTTATCTATTTCACCCATTTCCCCACCCGCTGCCTCTCTAGCAACTACCATTTCTCTGTATTTAAGAGTCTGGTTTTCTAGTTTGTCTCTTTTTTTCTTTGTTTTGTTTCTTAAATTTCACCTATGAGTGAAATCATATGATATTTGTCTTTCTCTTACTGACTTATCTCACTTAGCATTATACCTTATAAGCCCATCCATGTTGTTGTAATTTCTACATTTTTTAAAACAACAACAAAAAACTAAAGCCATAGCTCATTGGAAACAAAATAAATTTTTGACTTACTGCTTTGAGAAAATGTCACTTCAAAATTTTATCACCAATTTTGCTTAATAAAAATCAGTAAAATCTTAGGTCACTTAGTATACTTTCTATGATAGAAGATTCGGATATCATTCTTTAAATACTCCACAAGCAACACTCATCACCTCTTCCAATAGTAGACCATAGTTATTGGGTATTTATTGTTTGTTTGTTTGTTTTGGTGCTGAACCCCAGGAGACCATAGTTTTAGAATCAATTAGTATTTATTCTTTTAAAAAAAGTTTTTTTTAATTTATTCGAGAGAGAGAGAGAGAGAGAGCGAGCGAGAGTGGGGTGAAGGGCAGAGGGAGAAGCAGACTCCCCGCTGAGCAGTTAACCCAACTCAGGGCTCTATCCTAGGACCCTGAGATCATGACCTGAGCTGAAAGCAGTTGCTTAGCCGATTGAGCCAGCCAGGTTCCCAGTATTTATTTTTATATGTTTATGACTATATATATTTTATTCACAATTAAGCCAAATAATTATGGTTAATTTTGCCTTATATAAATTTTTGTTTTTCCTGGAATTTCCAATTGCCCTGGGTTTTTGTTTGTTCATTTTGTTTCATAGATTCTATCAGAAGTGTAAACCTCTTGGGGTGCCTAGGTGGCTCAGTTGGTTAAGTGTCAGACTCTTGGTTTCAACTCAGGTCACGATTTCATAGGTCCTGAGGTAGAGCCAGAGTCAAGCCCCTAACCAGGTGGAGCCCTGAGTGGAGCTCTGCATTGAGCTCCAAGCTCAGCCAGAGAGGCTGCTTGAGGATTCTCTCCCTCTGCCCCCTCCCCTCCATTCGCGCGCGCGCGCGTGTGTGTGTGTGTGTGTGTGTACATGCATGCCTATGCATGCTTGCTTGCTCTCTCTCTAATAAATAAATCTTTTTTTTTAAAGATTTTATTTATTTATTTGTCAGAGATAGAAGGAGAGAGAGTAAGCGAGCACAGGCAGAGAGAGAGGCAGACAGAGGCAGAGGGAGAGGGAGAAGCAGGCTCCCTGCCGAGCAAGGAGCCCGATGTGGGACTCGATCCCAGGATGCTGGGATCATGACCTGAGCGGAAGGCAGCCGCCCAACCAACTGAGCCACCCAGGCGTCAAATAAATAAATCTTGACGAAAAAAAGAAGAAGTATAAATCTCTCAGGTTGGTCAAACACAGTAGGTAGCCTGTTGACCTCATGTGTTTTCAAGCTGGCCTGGTGGCAGGAGGCCTGCTGCAAAGTTGTCCTGGCTCTTCCCTACACCATCATCCATGGAATCCCTTTGTTTCTTTTCTGTGTGGATCAACTCTTTATTTCCAAGATGCCATGTTTTGATTTTTCCTGGTTTCATCCTCTGTTTTAGTACTTCATCATCCACTAGCTTCCTGAGGAAGGGAGCACAGAAAGAAAATTTCCTGTCTTTGCATGCTTGGAAACATCTTGGAGGAGTATAGGATTCTAGATTAAAAATAATAATCATCTAGAGTTTTGAGGGCATTATCCCCATCATTTTCTAGTTTTCAGGAGTGTTATTAAATCCAATGCCATTCTGTGTATGCAACTGAGTATCCCTTGTATGCCAGCCTGATTTTCTCTCTCAAAGCCTTTAAATTTTTTTTTCTTTTTTGAGAGAGAGAGAGAGAGAGAGAGCCAAGATGAGCGTGGGGAGGGGCAGAAGAAGAGGGAGGGAGAGAATCTTAAGTAGCCTCTATAGCCAGTTCAGAGCCTGCTGCCAGGCTCTGGCTGGATCTCAGGATCCTGAGATTATGACCCAAGCCAAAATCAAGAGTCTGACACTTAACCAAATGAGCTACCTGGATGCCCCTCTCTGGAAGCCTTTAGAAGTTTCACTAAATATTTACTATGAAATTTCATAATGAAATACCCTTGGGTGTTTGATTTTCAAAAAAAAAATTGTTTCTTTGTTTTTTATATTGAGTGTGTTAGGCCCTTTCAATCTGGAAACTCATGTCCTTCAGTTCAGGAACATATTTTTGAATTATTTCTTTAATAATTTCCCACCAACTACTCTATTTGTTCTCTCTTCCAAAACTCTTATTTTTTAAAAAAAGATTTGTTTATTTGACAGAGACAGAGATCACAAGTAGGCAGAGAGGCAGGCAGAGAGAGAGGGGGAAGCAGGCTCCCCACCGAGCAGAGAGGCCAACACAGGGCTCGATTCCAGGACTCTGAGATCATGACCTGAGCCGAAGGCAGAGGCCTAACCCACTGAGCCACCCAGGCACCCCGGAAAACTCTGATCTTTTAAAGATTTTTAAATTTATTTTTGTGAGGAGGAGAGAGAGAGAAAGTGCAAGAAAGTATGAGCAGGCAGAGGGGCAGAGGGAGGAGCAGATTCCCTGCACAGGGCTTAATCCCAGGATCCTGGGATCCTGATCTGAGCTAAAGCCAAGAGCCGGAAACTTAACCGACTGCTGAGCCACCCAGGCACCCCTGAGGATATTAATTGCAGTTTTTTGTAATTGTCTTCTGACCCCTTCATTATCTGTTATCCTCTTGGCTCCTTTTCTTGTCTTTCATGTTTGAGGCTGCCTTCAGATCTCTGTTGATCCTTGGCTATCTGCTCCGACTTGAGCATGAGGTCCAAAAGAGAGATTGAAAGCTCATAGAGGGTCCAGGAAAAGTCAGCTGGTGGGCCTCATCGTGTGGTGGATGAGGGAGGGACCAGTCCTTGAGCTCCTGTAAACTTTTCTCCTGGGTCAGTCATTGTCCCCCAAAAAGGAATTTTCCAATCCTCCTGACCCTGCTCTCAAAGGACTAAGATCTAATTTTTTAAGTCGTTACAAGTTCTAAGACTCCAGTATCTTACACCGTTTTGGATTCTAGCTCTGCACCTCATGAGTAGAATGGAAAATATTCAAACTTAAGGATTTAAAACCATACACATATGACTTTCCATTTTCAAAATTACATCTTTCATTTGCTCCAGTCTTCCCTTTCTTTGTCCTTGTGCTTTTCTCTTTGTTTTTTTTTAACTTTTACTTTCTACTCTCATTTTTGTTGTTGTTGTTCTCTTGGTTAACTCATGGTCCAAGGTGACTGATGGAGCTCCAGTTATCATACCTGCATTCTAACCAGAAATCAGGAGGTTGAGGAAATGTCACAAAATGATTAATATAAACTTTAATCAATTATTTATGTATTAATTATAATAAATAAATAAATAAATAAATAAAAATAATTTAAAGATTATTTATTTATTTTCAAGTAATTTCTTTTTTTTTTAATTTTTTTAAATTTATTTATTTGTCAGAGAGAGAGGGACAGAGAGCTAGTGAACACAGGCAGACAGAGTGGCAGGCAGAGGCAGAGGGAGAAGCAGGCTCCCCGCCCAGCCAGGAGCCCGATGTGGGACTCGATCCCAGGAGGCTGGGATCATGACCTGAGCCGAAGGCAGCCGCTTAACCAACTGAGCCACCCAGGTGTCCCTCAAGTAATTTCCGTGGCCAAGATGGGACTGAGCTTACCACACCAAGATCAAGAATCCCACACTCCACTGACCAAGCAAGCCAGGGGCCCCCTTTATGTTCCTTTTAAAAAGCTTTCTTGGGGGGCCTGGGTGGCTCAGTGGGTTGAGCCTCTGCCTTCAGCTCAGGTCATGGTCTCGGGGTCCTGGGATCTAGCCCCACATCGGGCTCTCTGCTCGGCAGGGAGCCTGCTTCCCCCTCTCTCTCTGCTTCTCTGCCTGCTTGTGATCTCTCTTTCTGTCAAAAAAATAAATAAATAAAATCTTAAAAAAAAAAAAAAGCTTTCCTATAGGGGTGCCTGAGTGGCTCAGTGGGTTAAAGCCTCTGCCTTCTGCTCAGGTCATGATCTCAGGGCCCTGGGATCAAGCCCAGCCATCTAGCTCTCTGCTCAGTGGGGAGCCTGCTTCCCCCTCTCTCTTTGCCTGCCTCTCTGCCTACTTGTGACCTCTCTCTGTCAAATAAATAAATAAGGGACGCCTGGGTGGCTCAGTTGGTTAAGCAGCTGCCTTCCGCTCAGGTCATGATCCCAGGGTCCTGGGATCGAGTCCCACATCAGGCTCCTTGCTCGGCAGGGAGCCTGCTTCTCCCTCTGCCTCTGCCTGCCACTCTGTCTGCCTGTGCTCGCTCGCTCTCTCTCCCTCTCTCTGACAAATAAATAAATTAAAAAAAAAAAAGATTAAAAAAAATAAATAAATAAAATCTAAGGGGAAAAAAAGCTTTCTTATATGTGTTATCCAACAACTTTGGCTTACATCTCATTGGCCAGAGTTTCACATGGCTACCCTTAGCTGCAAGGGAACACAGGAAACATGAATTATTTTACTAAAGAAGTAGAGGAGAGTGGAGGGTTTTTTTAAGTCTTTAATTAATTAATTAATTTTATTATTTTTTTTTAATTGTTTTAATTTATTTACTTGTCAGAGAGAGGGAGAGAGAGCGAGCGAGCACAGGCAGACAGAGTGGCAGGCAGAGGCAGAGGGAGAAGCAGGCTCCCTGCCGAGCAAGAAGCCCGATGTGGGACTCGATCCCAGGACGCTGGGATCACGACCTGAGCCAAAGGCAGGCGCTTAACCCACTGAGCCACCCAGGCGTCCCTAATTAATTAATTAATTTTAAAAAAGATTTTATTTATCTGGCTATTGTAAATAATGCTGCCATAAACAGAGGGGTGTCTGTATCCCTTTGAATTAGAGTTTTTTTATTCTTTGGGTAAATACCCAGTAACACCGAGAATGGAGTTTAGACAGGTGACTACTAGACTCTGCAGCGGTACATCCCCTTAGCTATTCAATATCTCTCATGTGGCTATTTGTGTTCCAGCAATCTATACTTATTTAAGTAATCTCTGCAACCAGCATGGGACTCAAACTCATGACTTGAAGATCAAAAGTCACATACTCTACCAACTGAGGCAGGTGCCCCTAGCAACCTATGAACCAAAGACAAATTATCAACTGCCAATTCATCTTATATACAATGGTGGAATAAGAAAAATTAACCATAAGCAAAGCTCTCTCTTTTTCAGGAGAGCATAGGAAACACCCAGGAGTTGCTAGTCACCAGCCCGTAGACCATTGCGTGTTTGGCCCCTGCTCTCATTCCTTGAACCTGGATATGCCAATGTTTGGTTGGTTGAACAATATAGAGAGCAGAAGTGATACCTTGTAACCTCTAAGGCTAGGACCTGAAAGGCAATGCAGCTTTTGCCTAGTTTGCTGAAACACTGATGCTAGGACCAAGTTAGTTCTCCAGCTGTCTGGAGGCCACCATCTTGTGAGGAACCCCAAAGTAGCCTACACAGACAGCCCTTGAGAAGCCCCAAGAATATACAAAGTGAAATGCCCAGTCATCCCCTGGCTGTTCCAACTCCAGCTGTGTGACTCCTACCACACCAGACACCCTGACCCAGAGTGCCCAGCAAAACCCTTTGGAGCCACAGAAGCTGTGGGGATAATAAAGTTTTGGAGTAATGTGTTACACAGAAATAGATAATGTGGAATAACAGGGTAGGTGTCCTGAGGGAAGAATTAGTTCCTTACTTGGTCGTTGGTCTGTCTGACTTACCCTTGTTCTGCCCCTTGGGAAAATCTCCACTGCTCTCCATAGACTCTTGCTCTGCCCTCAGGGAGGTGGTTCTTTGCCCACCATCTCTCAAAGCCCATCTGAAGGGGCCCCAGTGGGGGATACTCTCCTTAAAGACCACGCAGTTTGGGCAGCCACCTCTAGAGGGAGCCACTTCCGAGTTGTGGATCCCGGATGCTTTAGTTTATAGCCATAGGGTGTGGCAGGCCAGGTGGGGATGTTTGTTTTTGTTAACATATTTTCCTGAAAGAATTAGTAGGCTTCCAGTCAATTCTTTTTTTTTTTAAAGATTTTATTTATTTATTTGTCAGAGAGAGAGAGAGCGAGCGCGAGGACAGGCATACACAGAGGGAGAAGCAGGCTCCCCGCCGAGCAAGAAGCCCGATGTGGGACTCGATCCCAGGACGCTGGGATCATGACCTGAGCCGAAGGCAGCCGCTTAACCAACTGAGCCACCCAGGTGTCCCTTCCAGTCAATTCTTAAACACGAGTTACCGTGGCAAATGTATCATACTGAGGCGAGGGTAGAAACTCATAGTTTGCATATTGGCAGCTGTGTCATCCCTCCCACCCCACCCCTGAACCCTGCCAATTGTTGGAGGCTTGACAGGGAAGGTGACACCGTTACTCCGATCTTCGCAGGGAGTCTTGCACCATAGTCAAGTCAGGCACAGAACTCTTAAGCAAAAGTGCTTGAGGGGCGCCTGGGTGGCTC
>PISX010023625.1:0-29440 GCA_004024625.1 Mellivora capensis
ATTTACCCTAAAGATACAAACGTAGTGATCCGAAGGGGCACGTGCACCCGAATGTTTATAGCAGCAATGTCTACAATAGCCAAACAATGGAAAGAGCCTAGATGTCCATCAACAGATGAATGGATAAAGAAGATGTGGTATATATACACGATGGAATACTATGCAGCCATCAAAAGAAATGAAATCTTGCCATTCGCAAAGACGTGGATGGAACTAGAGGGTATCATGCTTAGTGAAATAAGTCAGTCGGAGAAAGACAACTATCCTATGATATCCCTGATATGAGGATGTGGAGATGCAACATGGGGGACTAGGGGGGCAGAAAAAGAAGAAAAGAAACAAGATGGGATTGGGAGGGAGACAAACCATAAGTGACTCTTAATCTCACAAAACAAACTGAGGGTTGCTGGGGGGAGGGGGTCAGGAAAGGTGGGTGGGGGAATGGACATTGGGGAGGGTATGTGCTATGGTTAGTGCTGTGAAGTGTGTAAACCTGGCGATTCAAAGACATGTACCCCTGGGGATAAAAAATTGTTTATAAAAAAATAAAAATTAAAAAAAAAACAAAAAAAAAACAAAATTATCATTGTTATAATCCATAATTATATGGCAGCTATCAGTTTAATCGTGTGATTCTTTGGAGACTCATTGGCTTTTATTCTTTCTTGATAGGCATTGTACAATTAATAGTGTGGTTTACCGTCAATACTCTATGGGGATTATTCACAAACATTCAATTAGTTGACTCATACAAAGGGATGAAATTAAATTTGATAATTATCTTGTTTTGCTAATTGTTTTATAGACTTCCAGATTGCATTTTGATAAGCTTTTCATTTCAATTCCATCCAGCTTTTTTGAGCAACTACAGTTTGTGTAAAGAGAAAGCTACTTAGGTCCTGATAAAAGAGAATACTTTTTCAAAACAAAATTCTTTAAACATTTTAATGGAAGGCAGGCAAACAGAGCTGTGGAGAACTCCCTCAGGTGTTCTCAAGCAAACATCCATAACACCCTCTTGGGTGGGGGGAAAAAAATCGGGCATCAAAATACACCTATGGGGGTTGTCAGTAGTTTCTTGGAGATTAGCCATTCAAGAGGTAAGATTACAATCTTATTATATAATTATTATTATAATCTTACAATATAAGATGTAATGGCATTTGTTGACTACTGAATAAAGAGAAAATGGTAACTTTATTTGGAAAACAAATGCATAAATCTATTTAAATAAAATATTTATAATACTTTTTTAAGCACAATGGAGAAAATTACTATATAATAACTTTAACCTATGAATGCCATTTTTAACTGACATTAACTGACATATACATACATTCCTGTATGTACTTATATGTTTTATCTTTTTTTTTTGGAACAAATACATGTTTTGTCTTTTTATTACCATATGATTTATGTAAAAATTTGCATACACCTAATTATTCGAATAACAGATTATCTATCAATTGGTGTAGACAAGCATAGTACATCAGTAATTAATTTCTTACTCCAAAGATATTATATATACTTCTTATACAGAAGTATAAGGGCCAACCTAATTAAAGGCTGTGATATCCCTATCTAGGCTGAAGTGACACTGACTCACAATACATAATTAAATCTTCTCTATGGTGATCTTGACGTGAGAATTGTTGTAGACCACTTTCAATGATGCTTTTAACTGTGTGTGTAAAAATATAGCTTCGGATTCTGTTGGTTTTTAGGGATAGGGCACTGCAGTCACCTACTTAAAATAAAATAATTCCCATATAAATATACTTCAGTGTACTTAACCATAGTTGTAAAAGCAGCTATGTTGACAAATATTTTAAATCATATTAAAATATTCTACTTAAAAAACATTCCTTATCAGTTGCAAAAATCACACAGAGATACAAAAAAGGTAAGTGTGTGTGTGTGTGTGTGTGTGTGTTTTAGGGGCTCCCTTGTTTTTATTTATTCATTCACTTAAATTCAATTCCAGTATAGTTAACATAAAGTGTTAAATTAGTTTCAGGTGTACAATATAGTGATTAAACAACTCTATACGTTACTCAGTGCTCATCATGATTTAAGTGTACTCTTAATCCACTTCATCTTTTTCACCATCCTTCCACCTACTACCCCTCTGGTAACCACCATTTTGTTCTTTATAACTCAGAGTATATTTTTTGGTTTGCCAAAAATGATTATTTTCTTAATGAATGGGTCAAACTTAAAGAGAAACACAGTGAATACAATAGTGTATCCATCGACAAGTTTCCAAAAGCAGAATTTAACAAAGATTTACTTTTGTTAATTTTTATGCTCTGATTTTTTTAATGGTTCTTGACTAAGCTTAAAATACCCAAGTACTAGGATATCAGAAGTTCCACAGTTTATATCTAACTGCAAATACAAATGGATAACATCCCCAAAGTCAGACTACCTTTCTCCTGATTTTTTTTTTCTTTTAATGAAGAGGGAGCCAAGATTTTCCCCTCTGAATTATTTGACTGATTTTGCAAACTCTTATTTTAAGAAAGGAGGATAACAGGGCTATTTCCCATGAGTGACTCCATCACTTCACTCATGACTAAACTATTTTTATAGCTTGGCCATAATCCAGAAACCTAAAAGCAAGAATACTGACAAAACTCTTGGTGCACTTAGAACTGCCTGGCTGCACTCAAACCTTTAAAATTCACCAAAGGGTGGGTTGATATGTGAAAAAAAATGGTGTTTTGGGTCATCAGGCCCCTCAATGTTTCATATGCTCTGGCTTCAATATAGATCTCAAAGATTTCCGAAACCTTTGAAGTGTTACTTTAAAGAGTGTGCACATACATATACACACACACACAATGTAACATAATGTGAATTTCTGAATCATCAACATGGAAAGCAATAACCTAGGCAGTATTTTGGCAATATGCAGGGACAGACATTTGAAATTGCTTTAACAAAGGCCACAGCAGCTAAATACGTAGTTTACAACCTGTGAGGAGCATGCTAAGTGAATATGTGTATTCTTTCATGAAATACTCCCATAGCCTTGTGATGTATTTTAGAAATTATTGGACTATAATTTTAGAATATAGAAGTAGAATTAATAAAAATATAGAAATTGTTATATCATTTAAATGTATATCATAAATAAATAAAGAGAAAAATTTTAGTAACCCAAAGTCAAAGACATAGAAGAGTGGTTATATTAACTTGGGTAGTCTGATTTCAGAAACTGTACTTTTTTAACAACTATATTATTCAGTTTCCCTTCTCTAATCCATGAGGCCATTTGTTAACAAAATATTTCATGTATTTTAAGAAAAAAGGTCACAAATGTTAATGATTCTGATATCAAAGTATGATAACTCACAGATGCTTATTCTATTTACTTTTAAAAATACTGTATATCCTTTCTAAACAGAAGATGTATGGCCTAGCTACAGATGTATAATTATTCATTCTTCTTATGCATTCTAAGGAAAATTGTTTATTTTTTACAGAAGTAAGTATTTTTTTAAAGATTTTATTTATTTATTTGACCGAGAGAGAGAGAGAGAGATCATAAGTAGGCAGAGACAGGCAGAAATAGAGAGGAGGAAGCAGGCTCCCTGCTGAGCAGAGAGCCCAATGCCAGGCTTAATCCTAGGACCCTGAGATCATGACCTGAGCCGAAGGCAGAGGCTTAACCCACTGAGCTACCTAGGTGCCCCAGAAGTAAGTATTTTTTTATTTAAATGTTCAAACCAGTTAAAATGTTTGTATCAAGTGAGTTTATGTAGTTAAATAAACTTCATAAAGCTTATCTAACTTTCAAAATTTAATGTTATGGTTAATTTTCTAAATTGTGCTACATTCAAGGATAAAGGGAAGTATTTTTTTCCAATAAAGACCACATTTAACTTAGAAGTTCTATACATCTTATATTAATTTTATTAAGCTGGTTTTAACTCAGAAAATTAATAGGGGAATTAATGTAGGCCCATTTCAAGATGTTTTATCTCTAACAAAACACATTGTGGTTTATCATCTGTTATTATATGTACATTTCTGGTAGGATTATATACTTTGTTTTACATTTACTGCACAAAATTTGATTCATGTTATTTTTGTCTGAGCTATGCTTTCTGATGGTTGTGTGACTAGAGTTACTGCTCTTACGTATCTGATACCTCCTGTCACCTTGTGGTAGTAAACTCTGAATGCTCAAGTTAAAATATGGTTAGTTTTCGAAGTCTTATTACAATTTCCATAGAATTAAAAAGTCAATTAAAATAATGCTAAAAGTATATTCTTGAAAAGGGTATTAAAATTGCAATGACCTACTTCTCAAAGATGTAAAAGAAATAATCTATGTTCTACAAATAGAAGTTTTCAGAAATACTAAGTTAAGTGACTCTTAGAAAACATTGGGACTCAAAGAATATGTCAACTTCTATAAGACAGATATAGAAGTAATGCCTAGAATTACACAAAACCATTAATTTTTATCTACTGACAATGACTCAAAAGTTTTTCTCATCTTTTGAACAACTGTACTTATACAGTAGTGTGTAAATTGTTGTAAAACTGCATATTTTTGTAAAATCCTTAGGATTAATTAACTTTATATTAATGTTATTCATATTAGTGTTAAACATAATATGCAAGCTCTGAAGAAGAAACTAGAAATTATTTTACTTGGAGTAAAGTCAAAAGTTATTGATTGTATTCTAATTTTGATTTTGTCTGAATCATTTTGGGCAAGTTAGTGAATTTCTTTGAATATAATTTTTTATCTGCCAAATTAGAAAAATAGCATTATGTCTTAATCTTAAAATATGACAATTGATCTAAATATCACTCAAAAAAGAGAGATTGAGAAAATAGATTTCAAAAAATAACCCAACCTTAGGGCTCACTGCTGGTGCTATACATTTTATAAGTTTGGACAAATGTATGCCATATATCCATCATTATGTCATGCAGAGTAGTCTCACTGCTCTAGTATAATTGTTTTTTATAGTCTTCATTTCTTTGAAGATACTCTCCTTCTGCTCATTCATTATTTCCATCTTTTCTTCCAGGTCATAATCAGATAATTCCAATACATAGGTCATAAAGCGGTTCTGCATTCACGTGTTTATGAGTTCCATTTACTTGCTTTTCATTTGTTTAAGTATGGAATGCTTACCATAAGTTAGGAATAGATTAACAGTAGGAACTGATACATACCATTATTTTACTTTCTTCACTACTTTGCTCATGCTTGAGAAGTCTGTTCCTTCTTATGTCTACTGACTGAACTTAGGAGATGATCATTCACATTTTACCAAGTGCAGGTTGACCTGGAAGTGGGCCATAGGTTTTAATAATTGAGCACACCTGCTCTGATGTTGCCACAGCTGCCAGCGCCAGTGTATTTGATCACATCAACGTTGAGTCCAGGGGTATGGGCCAGAATGTGCCTGCAAATTCATTAGGAATGGCCTCTAGTTTCAGAGAATGTTGCAATACACAAATACTATGTAGGATAACCTTTCTGACTTGCAGTCTCAAATTCACTGAACAAACCAAAAAAAGTGGAAAAATGGAAAAGATTGAGGAACTGCAAGATTTGGCTACTGAAAACTCCTAAAACAATTTTTAAAAATTAAAGTTATCCTTAACTGTAACAACATCTCTATGTAAAAATCATTTTTGAATAGCAGTTACCAGGGTAAAGTGGTACTTTGCAATTGAAATTACAGGGTTAGATGAGTATGAGTTATAGATATTCCTCTAATATAACAAAATGTTATAGAGTGAAACTGTGTTTTCCCAAATGTTCTTAGTTTTTAAAAGGGGCAGTAACTTTTTACATTCTCCTAGAAAACAATAATTCATCTTTTCACTGATAAGGGGAAAATCTTTGCCACTTTTTCTTTTTTTTGGTCCTTGAGTTCTCCTCTTCTAACAACTAGCAAATTAGTTTTTATCCGAAATCCAATTCAGTCATGGTACTTTCTTTCTGCCAGCAAGCTTGTCTTGTTGTTTTTTTGTTTTGTTTTGTTTTGTTTTTTTACCTTTGAACAACTTTAGTTTTGAACATAAAATAATAAACCTTAAAGACTTATGAACACTAAAATTCTGTGTAAAGAGAAAAGTTATTTAGAAAACCAATAATTATGCCAGAACCTGTGGTTGATTTTATTCCTATTGACTTTATCAATTATTATTTTATATTTTTCAAAAAGTCATTTTACATATTTTCTTATTGTTGCTATTTACCAAAATATATTTTGAAGAACTTCATGAGCTGCAAAGCTGTTAAAAGTGTATGATTATCATTATATAAAGATTGTATGTATGTATACATGTATATCTTCAGTTAAGGACAGAAATAGCACTAATGACAAAGTCTTCAGTCCTCATATTTCCAATCCCTATTTCTATGATTAAAAAAATGATGTAATTATATACACAGAGGGATAGATAAACCATATATTCCAATATGCACAAGGTACTGTGGTTTTAAAAATTATCAAACTTTAATCCTATTGATATATTTTATGTAATCTGCAGACACAAAATTATATTTTTCTAATACACAATGAAATATATCTAGTATTTTGAAAAGAAACTGAAATTTATAGTTTAAGGAAGTTGAATTTGTAATCCAGCTCTGCACTAGCTTGTGATAACTTGTCTTATTTAAAATATGGATAATAAACTTTATTGTTCAGTATTCTTAGGAAAAATACATGAGATATGCATGCAATATTACTGGTGCATATTAATTAATTAAGATCCCATGAGTACTAGTTTTCTTGCCAATATGATTTTCAGCAAGTTCTATGATCCACAGTTAAACAAAACCTTTGTTAATACAAATAATTGTGTTAGAAAAATCAGAGGAGTGTTCTGAACACATTCAGGAATCCAAAACATTAAAAGGTGCAATTTTTACTCTGGCATTGATTTTCTGTCTGCTTCTCAGATTCTCCATGACAACTCCGGAAATATTTAACCATCCCACAGAGTTTTCATGTGGATTAACCAGTAGTAGGTGGCTTTATTATGTTACTCTAATAAGTATACTCAGGTGGTGAGTCCCCTATCTTACTAAGAAAATGATGTGATGCTCATTTAAGAAGATACAACATCCACAGTCACCACAGGCATTTTGAACTGCCTACCCATAATGATAATTTATTTATTTAGCACCATGCATGCACCTGATGCCTCTTGTACCCAGTAACTTTCATATCTGGGAATAAATTTTCAGCAAGTGACCACAGTACATAAAACAGAGAAAAGGGCTTTCAGTTTTTCCTATGAGTCAAGCTGTTTGAAAGCTTCCCTTGTTCTTATTTTAAAAAGGGGTTTCCTTTCATTAATCCAGTTTATAGTGTGTGCACATGGTTTTATTGAAACAGAGTGCACTACTCATGAAAATGTCTATTAGACAAACAAATTCTTTTTGTTTTTGGTCTTTTTTCACTGTGGAAAACTGAAGGAAAAGAAGAATTCTTTACAGAAGGACTTATTTAAAGTCCCCTGTAATTAGAAGACATGAGGCTGTTTATAATGTAGTTTGATGGAAAAAACATAAATAAATTTCTAAAGGTTATTCAAAAAAATAATTAATTAATTCTGGCATTGCAAAATCAGATATGACAATGCCTGTGATTTGTATGTGATCCTATTTATTTACATTACAGGAGAATTCAAAAAAATAAAAAAATAAAAAGAGTTAAAAAAATTTAAAAAATTAAAATTTTTGAATAAAAATTCAAAAAAAATTAAAAAGGTACATTTTTTTTTGCTGCCATATAGTCATATATTTAGAAAAACTCCTGTCTTAATCACCTGGGCCAAAGATAATAAGCACCAATAATTTGTGTGTATTTGCCAAAGCAACCCTAGCTATTTGGTTGTTTTTCATTAGTTGGTTTCCATTGAGGGAAACTTAAGAGTCCATTTTTTCCAAACCATCCCTTTTATCACATCTTGGAGCAATTCATCCTGCTTGAGTATTTCTTAGCAGGTAGCTCATTAATTTTCATGACATCTTTTATTGCTGAGTAGCTCTCATTTAAAACAGAATAAAACAAAACCATCATTTTTAAAAAAATTTTCCAAAACATATTTCCTTATCATGTTTTCTAAATCAATCTATTATCTATCATCTATCCATAAGTATATATAGATACCTATATCTGTGTTTATGTAGCTATATTTATATATTTGTATCTATATCTTCATATGATATAATTGTGAGGCTGTCAGATTACTTACATGAAAATTTATACACCAAAGAGGAAGGCAAAATCTCAAGGCCAATAAGTGAATATTTGACTGAATGAGTGACACATGAGACAGCTGATGAACTAGATTTTGACAGGCTTATGGCAGCTAATTGCTAAATTTACCATTGTTTAACTGTGGATCATAGAACTTGCTGAAAATAATATTGGCAAGAAAACTTGTACTCATGTGATCTTAAAACATCTAAGAACATAATAGTAAAATCAATGATTTCTGTTGAATAAAAATGTTCTGTGTGTGGTATGGACTCAGAGACTCTGGGCTGATTCCACCTGTTAACAGAGTCTATGTTTCCATATTGTCTGGGTGTCTTCCAGGTTAAATTGGCTGAGCCTGGACTATGTTAGTGGTCCTATAGTAGCAAAATTGCATCTGGAGACCATACGCACACTTTCTTTCTTACCAATTTTCACTTGGTTCTATTTATTGAACTTATAGAAGTGCTGAGTGAGTCATGGCAAGCTGCCTGTCAAGTGAAAGGTGCCATCTAGCCTGGCTGAAGTCAGCAAAGGGACTCAATATCTTTGTACTAAGTGGCTGGTGGGCAACAGCTTTGCAATTGCACAATTGCATATGTAAGCAATAAAATCACTTTTATTAGATGTACAAAATTTTAGTTGTTAGGGATTTTTGGTCATTTTATTTAATATGGGAATGCTTTCCATCTAACCTTCCACTGAGATGTCCATTCAGACTCTGAATGTTTCCTATACAAGGCTACTTAGTCAAACACTTTCATTGCTTAGCTGTTCAAGTTGTTGGCTCTTTCTTAAATTTTTAATTCTAGATTTAAAAAAAAAAGTAGGAAAAACTAGCTTATCTGCCAAAGTTAGAAAGAGGAATTAGATAAATAACATCCATGGGTTCTAGGTACAGGTGAATTTTTTTTTAAATCAAATTAGAAATTTTATGGAATAAACTTAAAACAGCTTTCAGCTGTGATCTTATCATTCTATAATACTGCATGTTTCTGAAAAATAACATTTCCAATCTTTTTATGTGACATCTGTCTCTTGTACTTCCCAGGAATTGAACTCAAATCTTTACTCTAAACTGATGACTCTCACGTGGTGGGGGGGGGTGGGATGCAATTTTGCTGTTCAGGGGACTTTGGCAATGTCTGGAGTTGACATAACTGAGGATAATGAGTGCTATTGGCATCAAGCGTGTAGGGCCCAGTGATGCTGATGAACATCTTACAATAAACAGCGTGACCCCATAACAAGTAATTCCCTGACTCAAATTGTCAATTGTTCCAAGGCTGAGAAACAGTGATCAAAGGCAACACAGAATTAATCTAATTATTTTAACATATATACCTTTAAATAGATAATATATAACATATAAAATAACATATATACCTTTAAATATTATCTTCATTTATGAGAGTGTATTAAGAAACAAGAAAATGACTTGAGAAGTGTCAGAGAGCTAGAAAATATCCCCTAGTTGAACCCAGATTTCACTGGATTCACAGCCAGTGCTTTACCTGCTTTATTCATTGGTATGTAAGACAATACTTGCGTCTCATGCAAAAGCTATCAAGAATTCAGAACTAAATCTTGACTCTCCTTGTTGCTAATTAGTTCCAAGACAGTCAACTAGAACGAGAAGAATTTTGGAAAGCCCCTCACCATATTTTTACCTCTCTAGCTATAGAATATATATAGCTATAAATGTTGTACTTATAATAATTACTGCTAAAAATAATTCAATATTTTCTTGCTTTTCTACTTTATAGTATGTCTGTCAATGACTTCTTATCTTCTCTCTCATTTAGATGGGAGGAGGGAATGAGAAGTGAAAACTATGAGTCTCCTGTAGTTTACTTAAGTCTGTGTCTAGCAAATGTTCATTTCTTGTTTTAAGTATTCATGCACCATTCCCTTATATATGTATTTAATAGATCACTTGTTCCAAATTTGCACAAGAAGTAAGACATAATTCTACAGGCCTATGGTGAATTTATACTCACAACTGTTAACTTTTCTTTAACTTAGTAAGCAAAGAATCTTTTTCCTTCTTTTTAATAACTCACCGAAGTAACAGAGCAGAATAGCTAAGCATAGTTAAATATCACTGACATTATCTGTGATAGTAAAGAAGCATTAGAGACAAAAGTGGGACATGTGTCAACTTCAATTTCTAGGGGATATGGAAATTTCTTTAGGAAAAAGCCATGAGAGAAACTCAAAATCAGAAATGCAAATTGTCAAACATAAGCTACCAGTCTACTTTAGTTTGCAGTGTAATGTAAAAAATAGATTTTTTATTAATAGAAAACAATCCATGAGAATTTTGGTAGAGTCAACTCATAGTGACTCTTTAATCATAACTTCTCCACCAGGTTTGCATTCTGTTTGGATACACATACATGCCAAAGTTTTAAATTATTGTAAATATATTTCTTATTCTTCAGTATTTAACACTTTGTTCATGGAGACTGAAAGTTGTATTAAAATATTTCTATATTTTTAAAAAATACAGTCAAATTTCTTATAAAATATATCTTTTGTTTGATAAAAATTTATTTTTTTTGAAGATCAGTGTAACTCTTCAGGTATTTCCAGTAGTCCCCTCACTCTTACTCCCACCTGCCCTCTAAAACCTTCTCTCTGATTCAGCTCAGCCACAGTCATGTCCAGGAAGAAAAAATTTTTTTTTAAATGCTGGCAACAAAAGTGAGAATAAAAAGCAGCTGAGGTGGAGGCTATTTGGCAGCAAATACAAGAAGTGTAATGTGCTTTGAGGAAAATATAAGGAGCTCACCATAAGAAAGATAGCTACCCTGAAGCAGGGAGTAATAGTAGTTTTCCAGAAGAGGGTTTAGGTTCAGAGTCACAGCTTTTGAATTTGCTCTACTCAAACTTGTCCCTTCAGGCTGCTGTGATCCGGAAAACTGAATTCCCTACTGTCAGCATTATGAATGGTACCTTCTTACTAATGCTAGAAGACAATGCCCAAAGGCAAGTATTATTTGGCAATATAATTCAACATCTAACAAGTCATTTTCCCAACTCCCTTTTCTTTATCTCCCTTGAGGAAAAATATCTCTGGTAACAAAAAAATTAAATTTAATCTTTGATATTTTTTTTTAAAATCTCTATTTCTACACATTTTTCAAAGTGCATCCTACTCGTTTTTATACGTATTTACTCTATTGTTCTAACAGCCACAATAGTGTTATTTGATCACTGATCATATATTTTCTTCTACTGATAATAGGATATGCTCTACACATATCTCAAAAGCCCATAATATACATTGATAACCTTTAATATAGTTTGCTTAAGATTTTTTATTTTGAAAAAAAATGCTCCTTTAAGTTATTTTTAAATTCACATCTAATCTGTGAGTGGTCTATGAAAAAACACTCGTTGCTACGAGAAACACACAGTGATAATCTACATATCATCCTACATTTGCCTTAATCAAGAGATCAAATAACTATTTAATGAGCATCCACAAAATTGCCTGGGGATGTGGTAAGAACAGTAGATGAAGAGACAAACAGTATAACATGTCTGCCCTTAGAAAGATTATACTCTTGTGGGAAACACCAAAAGCAACAACTACAACACAATGCATATACAGAACATATATACGCATAAAATATTCTGTGAGCACAATAAAAGAATATATTTAATTTTAGCTGTGTGGGAAAGGAAAGACTCTACAAGTACAGAAAAAAACAATCTTGCTTTTCCAGAAAAATTTCATCCTAAAAGCCTAACAAACTACAATCTTACTTTTCTGGTTTAATAACAACTTTGATATTATTAAGTAGACTGTTCAACTAAAATTATACAATCTTGGATATGTAAAGTATCATTGCTTTGTGTTGGTGTTCAGGAAACAAATAAAAACACTAATTAAATGAAAAAGCTGGTGTTTTCAATCATTTTCATGTCAAATTCAATGAAAAATACATCAGTACACCCATAGTCTTTTCTTGTTTGTATGGGGGGCTATTATATCAGAAACCCATAATATTAGCATAGAATTCACTATCTCTCACAACTGAACCAGGACGAAATAGAAAACCTGAACAGACCTATAACCAGTAAGGAGATTGAAACAGTCATCAAAAATCTCCAAACAAACAAAAGCCCAGGGCCAGACAGCTTCCCAGGGGAATTCTACCAAACATTTAAAGAAGAATTAATACCTATTCTCCTGAAACTGTTCCAAAAAATAGAAATGGAAGGAAAACTGCCAAACTCATTTTATGAGGCCAGCATTACCTTGATCCCAAAACCAGACAAGGGTCCCATCAAAAAAGAGAATTACAGACCAATATCCTTGATGAACATAGATGAGAAAATTCTCACCAAAATACTAGCCAATAGGATCCAACAGTACATTTAAAAGATTATTCATATGTGCTATGTTATGTGCCTTTACTGAGCATGCCATTCACCATGGCTTCCACTGCCCTGCTTTATAAGTCAACATACTTCTGTTCTAGGTATTTGTTACAACCATTTTTCTAGCAATGCCCCCCCCCACAATGATGTTCTTTTTGTTGATGTGGATATGACCCTTAAAATAATTTTAATGAGGTTCCAGAAGGGCAAGTAGATAAACTGAGTTTGTATTCTTGAACCAGAAGCCCTAATTACCAATAATGCTTGTTGTTTTCATTTGTCTGTATCTTTGGCAAGAGGATCCTACTCATCTTTTCTCAGTACTTGGCATAGTGTTTGGCTCAGAGCTGGCATAAAATGATATTCATTTGAGGAATTAATATTTATCTGCAAAATGCTCCTTTACATTCTTACTGTTCTTAAGACCATGAAAGAAAGACAGTCTCTATCTATAGGTGTATATTTGAATTCCTATTCTTCTATAATTCCCTAATGGGGCATTCAAGAAAATGCCACCAAACTTCCTCTATTTAATCCCAATTTTGTTAAAACACATATCACATTCCCAAGCATATGGCCCCCTGATATACATCTAAAGGGTCTCAGACAAAAGTTTTATTACCGGTAATGAATAACCTTTTCCCAATAATAGCTAGCCTCTCAAGGACCCGAAACCTTGCTTCCAAAATTCCTTAGAGATTTATGCCATCCCTAACTCCCTCCCATCTTGCAAGCATATAATGGACCACTCCTCACAGCCCTGGGGCAGCAGCTCTTTCTGCCCAGGGTTCTGTCCCCCTGCTTTAATAAACCACCATTTTGCACCAAAGATGTATCAAGAATTCTTTCTTGGTCATCGGCTCTGGACCTCACCCCACCGAACCTCAGTTATATCCCAAGACTTCAACATATTTATAAATCTATCTAAACATACTTATGTACAAATACATATATTATATATAATATGTATATAATCTCTCTACATACACTTATATATACATTTACAGAGGGAGAGGGAAGGAGAAAGATAGGTGTCAATGCCTATCATTATCATTATGTTGCACTCAATAACTAATAAAGGATAAAAAAAATCACAGCAGATGAAGTCATAGGAGTAGGCAAACCACAAAGTGTCAGAACAAACAGCAGGTTTGATGTTTTTGGAAGATTTACCCATTGAGAATGAAGATACTATTGAGATGAAAATTCTATTATTGAATCCAAACAGAGATACTAGGAAATAGGAAAATAAAGTGAGAAAATAAAGTTGAATTTTAATGTAATGGTGTTTTTTTATTTATAAAAGCTATGTATTTGATTTTTGGAGCAGTTTTAGGTTTACAGAAAAATTGAGAGAAGGTATCAAGACTTCCCATATAGCTCCTGCCCAATCCATGCACAGCCCCCATTACCAATATCCCCTACCAGAGTGGTACATTAGCTACAATGAATGAAAAGCTATGTATTTTTAATGCTTAAAATTTAAAAATCATAAACCTTTGAACATTAGAGAAAAAGAGTGCAAAGGAGAAGACAAAAATCACCTATAATGCCATGTTGCTAAAAAAGATGAAAATGTCAGTGTTTTCAATATATGTGTGCACATATATGTGTGTATTTTATATATATATTTCTTCATCTGCATTATTTATATATATATATTCTTTTATAAAATTGAGAAAATTACAGATAACATTTTTAAAATTTTTATTAACATATAATGTATTATTAGCCCCAGGGGTACAGGTCTGTGAATCGTCAGGCCTACACACTTCACAGCACTCACCATAGCATATACTCTCCCCAAAGTCCATAACCCAACCACGCTCTCCCTACTACAGATAACTTTTAATCTTTTTTTTCACTTGAGATATGTATTATGAACATTATCTTAGTTAAATTCTCTTCTAGAACACCATTTTTAATGATTTAATCATATGTCTGCGAAATAACTTAATCTAACTTATATCTTTGCCTTTATTTCTATTTGGGAGTAATTGTTGTCAATGAGATTATTATTCTCAAATACTTGCTACTTATAATAGGATTAATTATAACAATTTATTGTCATGTGACTTTGCATTGATTCTCAGTAAAGAAATTTGAATATAAGCTCCTTGCCCCTTCCTTCCATTAACTTGGACTATAGTTTTGGGACTTATTTTGAAAAATGGAATATAGGCAAAAGTGTGATAATGCTTCCGTTTCCAGAAAATACTTTAAGTAGTGTCTAGTTTTAAGCTCACTTCTCTGTCATTGATATTGGAGTTTCTTCAGACTAATATCAGATGAGATGACACATCAAATCCAAAAGTGGCTCCTAGAGACACAGCTGGCCTATACCCTCATGTGCATTATATAAATGCTGGTTTTTACAAATGAGATTTTGAGATTTTTTTTTATTACCAGGTAAAAGTTGATGAATGAAATTATTATATAAAATGTTGTAGTGGCACTCTTTTGTAGACTTATCTTTCTGTGCATGTCTTGTTTCATTGTTAAGTTTACATTCCAATAATCTAAATTGAAGCTTTAAAAGATACTTATATTTTTAAGGTCTTTAATTTGACTTGCTAAAATATATTCAGATATACATTAATCATCCTACTTCATCAAAATGTTTGAGAATACTCATTCTGCTGCATCTTAAAAAGGGGAGAGAGGGATTAAAATAAGTGCATATAACATGATCTATCTACTGATGATGGTATCTTTAACAAAAATTAAAGTATACACCCACAATATTTTACAATTTTCATTTTTCCTTAATTAGGCACTTATGCTTCAGAATATTCCTTGGGAAAATATTGTACTTAACACAGATGGTCAGATTTTATTGTCCCATTGCTGATTCATTCCAGTTTGACGGACCCAAAATCTTTAGGAAATATCAAAATGTCTTTCTTATCCTTGCATGAAGTAACTGAAACATGACTCTTATTCTTAGCATGAAGGCATGCAATTGAATACTTTGTACATCAGAGGAGCATCCTTTGCTAAAGATCCCAAGAACATCATTAGAGGGTTAACTAAGAGCATTAGGAGTATTATACCACTAGTAAATGTCATTAATTCTTCACTTGTGCCAGTTTCAAAGTTAGGCCATTCTCTGTTTGATATACCTTAAGTACCATGTACAGTGTAAATACAGTAAGAAATTATGCAGCCACAGAACCATAACACAGCTGCTAAACCGGGGGTAAGTGGTCTTATTCTTGGTTTCAATCCAAATGATTCAGGCACAGCATGGTAAACAATAAAAAAGACATTGATTAAGTAACCATTATTTGTCAGCTGCTATGCCATGTGTTTTACAAATATTGACATAGCTTTTTGTTTTCTCCCTCTAAAGATTCTCCTTCCCTGCCAAGGGTATAAGAGAGATTAAAATGCATCACTCTACTAATAACATTTCTTACAGCTAGATGTGACCATTTAGTCATTAGCATCTGAGCTTATGCAATGTCCACAATTTCAATATCATGTTTTTGTATCAGAAAAGCACTTGCCTTACACCTCTTTCATTCTTCCCATGTGGTGAATTGAAGTCATGGTGTTGTGAGCAGCAATAACCATGTAGGTGACAATAGAGGCTATCAAAGAAAAAGAAGAGAAGGAAGTTAAATAGTTGAATCTTGAATACCTGTAGAACAAAGTAGAGACACACTGTCAAACACTTGCCCATCTATGAATACTTACTATGAGAAAAAAAATAAACTAACTTGGTTTAAAACTTTATTTTGGAATTTTTTTCTTAATAGTATGGTTTAATATTACTAGTTATTCTAAAAACTAATCTCTTACCATTTTTTAAAAATATCTGAAATATGTAGTACTGACTTAGAACTTGGGAGGACAGGAGGTGTTGCAGGCTGAAGAGCTGGCGAGTCTCATTATATTATGGTAAACATTTGGTTAAACTGCTGTTGTTCATTAACCTTGAAGGCAGACCACATGCCCAATGAGACTATAGCTATAAAATCAATGAATGAATATCCAATAACTTGAAGTCTTTCATAGGTTGGGAAGAGCTATTCAAATGTAATTAGCAGGAGATATTATTCTTGTTCAGATATTTTCTCTGAGACCTCTTATTAAGAATTTCAGCCAGATTTTGTGAGTCAGACTCACAGCAAAGATTAGTTTAAGGGAGGTGTTTCAGATGGCTTATTGCTTCACATGTCATCATTAAATCCATGATAGATAGATGATCTAAGCACTGAATTCAGTAAACAAAGGAAGAGAATTAGTAGGGTTAAGTATGATGTGAAGAATAGACTTTGGGTTTGATTACTCAACAGTGGAAGTTTTTCTAAATAATCACATTTGAAACCTGCTACATAATTTTACTGCCAAAGAAACAAGACTGGATTACAAAACTGTCTGTGTTTCATTCCTATAAGGGCCCCCAGACTCCCAAACCAGCCCCAGCAGGAAGTAGACTCCAAAAGCTCACCATCTCCTGGAAAAGACACACATTCCAATGCTAACTTTAATTTGGTTACACAGAAAATGATGCATCAGTCAGTGTAGATTGAGTTTTGTTGCAAAATCAAAATCTCTATAACATACAACACCACCACTACCACCACCAACAGCAAAAAAGTTTTATTTCTTGGACCTAAAATGTCTGATGTGAAATTAGACTTTCTTGAAGGCAGATGGCCCCCACGTCAATAGATGTTTCCACCATCATAAAGATGCTTCCACATATTTCACTGGCCCAAGAAAGTTATGTGGCCACCTCAAAAAGTCATGGAAAAACAATTTTCTTTCTGCCTATAAACAGAAGTATGCTCATTAGTATTGTATATTAATAATATCTACCCTAAATAAATAAAATGTCTCTCCAAGAGCAAAACCAAGAGACATAGAGAATAAGGTACAAAGATTTCCAGAGACAAGAATCCTGTACAGCCAGATTGGCTAATAGCAGAATTTGTTCTACTATAAACAGGATTCTCCTTGATTCCTACCTAAAAGAAATTGCTAATTGAATGTTTTTCCATTCTTCCTTTTTCCTAGGTCAGTTTCAGAATTATATGCAAAGTGATGGAAGAGATATTACATTGTTCAGAGATCTTGGGTTTTGAAATGGATGAAGCAATGTGTAGGATTTTATATTTTCTTCATTAGAGAAGGAATAAATGTACCTATGTAATGGGGAAAATTATATGAATAAATATTTAGTGGAACAAAATTGAAGACATTCACAGAAAAAGCTAAATGCAACCCTCCTCTTGTGTGCCTGAATCTCTAAGATTTTAGCTAAGTACATGACCATCTATGCTATTACAGGTCCTCTGAGATGCATAAGATGGGGCAGAATTAGAGGTAAAGGAGATATGACCCCCATATAATTGGAAGTGGTTTAAAATCTGGCAAGGAACACCTTTAGAGTATAATATAGTCTGCCATTTGTGAAAGGAAGAATGGAAGGTAAAATGACTTGGGTAATAAGAGTCACAGAGCTGAGTGCACCATTGAGAAAGTCTATGCCAAGCCAATAAGAAGTACCCCGACCCCCCAAGTGATCACCCATTAGAGAAGTTCCAAATTAAGCAGAAATGGACTGGCCATAATAACCCAACCAGTATAATCACTGGCTTGGTACAGGGGAAGGAAAGCATGACCCTGACTAGATTGCTATAGTGAATCCAAGTACATCAACTTAGGTGTTGTGAGCTAATTACATTCCTCATAGCATTGTCTATTAAAGGGAGATCTGAGTCACGTATTTCCAAAACTGACACATTACTTAATTACAAACTACCATTAACAGCCTCTCTTGAAGCTTGGCTGGGCCATGACTGATTTGGTCAATGGAATAAAAAAAGTGATTTATGCAACTTAAGTATAGCATTTTATAAGGCAATTTCTTGCTTCTCATTTCCTCATTTCCCTCATTACAAAGGTTAAAATTTGGATGATAACATGTGAAATAAGGTAAGACCTTAGATGATGATAAATCAAAAAGATAAAAGAAAGCTGGATCTCTTTAAGACCTTCAGGGGGGCTACTGCCATGCTAGTTTAGCTGTGCATTCCCAAATCAACTGTCCACCTTTAAACATTACTTGAGAGACAATTAAGTTTCTATCTTACCTGGGGCAGAGATCTTGGAGTCTCTTTGTAATAGCAATTAAAGCTATCTAATAAAAACAACAACAACAACAATGCTCTAATGCCTCATGCAAATACTATCCTAATATAAAAGCAGAGGTAACCTAATTGAGATATTAATTCTCAAGTTTCCATCAGTAGTAATCAACAGAATTTGTGCTCAAATTCAAACTGTAGAACAAGCCATAACCAGAAATATGATTAATGCTTAAAATTCCTTCCTAGATTCAGACAACTGGAGTTCAAATTCTGGCTCTACTACTACTAGTTGTATGATTTTTGATAAGTCATTTAACCTTTCTAAACCTCAAGTTCCTATCTCTACTTTGACATGGTCATTATTATTGCATATATTTCATGAGACTATGAAGATTAATTAACTAAGAGGACAATATTCCTGATAAATATAATGTAATATTAATCATAATTGTTCAATGTTATTAGCATTTTCTTCTGCTACTCCTATCATTACTCTCTTGTTCCCTAACTGTTCTAACCCCACATTATTTATAGACTCACAAATATGATTGTTAATATTTTTAGATAACCCCAAGTATAGTTTTTTTCTATATATAGTTTTTTCTATCTATATTTATTTATTTATATGAAACATGAGTGTATTTTATTAATTTAAAATGATCCAAAATGACAGGAAAGTTGAAGGGGTATGGAGACATGTCAGAAAAGAAAGTTTAAAGTATTTAGGGTACAATTAAAAATGTGACTAACAATGAACTAGCTATCAATGACCATATAGGTCTGTTAACAAAATATGACAAATGACTCAGAAAAGCCATCAGGAAACACAAAGTATGTCAAAGCTATTTGCTGGTGTGTGAGAAAAATATTATCCATGAGGGCAAAAAAATAGATATGCTAGGAAAAGGGTTTTTGTTTGAGCGATTGTTCAAACATATTTTTAAGAATATAGAAATGGGAAGGAATCATAAATAGCTTCCATAGGAGACCAATTAATCACTCATATCTGTTAAAATCAGAGGTGTTTTAAATATATTTTAATCAGATGTGTTTTAATTATATTTCTTTGTATAAAAGACTGAATTCTGAGGATACTGATACAGGGAAAGGAGGCAATTAAATGCATATATAGCTTATGACAATGAGTTTCTGAAAGAATGTCTTTAAAAACTCCTAGTTTTAAGGGGGACATTGGGTTAAAAGTACATTTAACATCTTAAGAAAAGGACTGAAATTGATTTGAGGTGTTTACTTAGAGGAATCATGTTCTGGTACAGACTCATACACACCGTCTATGATTAAGCACACAAATGCCTATGCTCTATGAAAGGTTAACTAGCCTCTCTTATTCTACATTATTTTCCTTTAAATTATTGCTCTAAATTTTTTTAACCATCTGAACATTTAAATTCATTCTTTTCTTTTTTGTTTTCTTATTTGTCTTCCATTAAAGATAAACCTTAAGATCTATATTGGTTCTGTTTTGAGCAAAATGTGGCTATTATGATCAAAAACCTATATCATTTTCTTGCTTAGTTATATAAGGTGTTGCAAAATAGATTAAAGTGACTCAACATCTTTGCTTCTTTTTCTCAAGTAGAAGTAGAAATATCCATTCCACTCCCCCCCACACCCCAGCTAAGACTAATTCCACCATCTCTATACTGTATCCTATTACTTCCTCTCTATGCTTTGTACTGTCTTTCTCATCATTTAATCATACACTAAATTTTTAAAAGAAACCCTCTCCCTTAAATCCACATACCTGTTGAATATAAAGACAGTCCTTGACTGTATGGTTGGTACAATTTATGATGGTTCAACTTATAATTTCCAACCTTATGATGGTGCAAAAGCAATACTTATTCAGAAAGAACTATACTTCAGATTTTGAATTTCGATCTTTTCCCAGGCTACTGATAAGTGGTACAAGTACTCCTTCACAATGTTGGGCAGTGGCAACAAGCCACAGCTCCCTGTCAGTCATGTAATCACAACTAATACAACTGCTCTGTATCCATACAACCATTTTGTTTTTCACTTTCCATACACAATTCAATAATTACATGACATTCAACACTGTATTATAGATTTCATGTTAGATGAGTTTGCCCAACTGTAGGTTAATGTGAGTGTTCTGAGCATGTTTAAAGCAACCGAGCCTAAGCTATGATGTTTGGTAGCTTAGGTGTCTTAAATGCATTTTCAACTTATGTTGGGTTTATCAGGACATAATTCCAGAGTGAGTCAAGGGAGAAATCTTTAATTCTTTCTTTCATTCACACCTAGGTGACCAATTGCCTCTTTCATTCCCATGAAATCTTGTTTCCAACTATTCATCAGTTTATTTCTCAAACTCTTGCAACCCGGTATCTATACTCAAGTCTTAAACTGAAACAAGTCTGATTAAAGATGTGAAGGATCGCTTTGTAGAAAAATTGACTTTTCAGTTGCTCTCTTTCTTGGTTTCTCTTTGACTCAACACTATCAACCACCTTCCTTCTTCATGTGCTTTCTTGCCTTGAAATTTGTAATAACATGTTCCCACATTTCACCTACATGCATAGTGTAGTGAATGAGGGGAGGGGCAGAGGGAGAAGGAGAGAGAATCTCAAGCAGCTTCTCTGTTAAGCACAAATCCCGATGTGGGGCTCGATCTCATGACCCTGAAATCAAGACATGGGCCAAAATCAGAAATCAAGACACTTAACTGATTGAGCCACCCACGCTCTCCAACTTATTACCTCATTTACCACAGAATCTCTTCCTTTTCTGGTGTTAATGGTAAAAGACATTGTGTACTAGCCAGTGTCTACAGCCAGAAATCTAATTTCAGTTGTAATTATACCCTCCCTTTCATCCCTGCATCCAAGGATGGAAGTCCTCTCCTATTTCCTTGCATCCCTTGACACTCATTTTACAAGACAGTCACCTCCCACCAGATTAATTCCACAGCCTCTAACTATTCTTTGTTTTTCCTATATATTCCTTATGTCCATTCTTCTCCATTCTCTACATTGTTGTCCCAATGTTCTATCTACCAATATAATCATATAATTCCCTTTCATAGTTCCTTATTGATGAAAGGATCAATAATAACACAAAATAAACTAGAAAATATTAGGAAGAGCACATTACCACATGTTAAATAAATAACCGTGTCAAATTAATAGAATTATAAGAAAACTAGGTATGTAGAGAGAAATAAAATTCCCCCATATGATCCTAGAACATATTTTATGTCACAATAGCAATTTCTATCAAAACTGCAGACAAATAGTTTTAATGTAATGCAATGGGAACTGGGTTGAAGGTATAACGAATCCAGTGAAAACTTTAATCATGTTCCTATGTCAAAGCATTGCTATAAAAATAGAATATGAAAGGGATGCTTGGGTGGCTCAGTTGGTTAAGTGGCTGCCTTCGGCTCAGGTCATGATCCCAGCGTCCTGGGATCAAGTCCCACATCAGGCTCCTTGCTCGGCAGGGAGCCTGCTTCTCCCTCTGCCTCTGCCTGCCACTCTGTCTGCCTGTGCTCACGCTCTCTCTCTCTCTCTCTCTGACAAATAAATAAATAAAATCTTTAAAAAAAATAGAATGTGAAAAGGTAAAAGCATTTTGCACTCTATATAAATAGTTTTAAATATAAATGTCATTTTAATTCACATTTCTCTACCTCCTTACACTAACTTATTATGGTTATGGTTTCCTTGTTTCTTCTATCCCAGTCTTTGCTGTAATTAAAACCTGATTCTCTCTATCTAAAGATCCCAAAATCTTTAGATAATCTTAAAAATCACTCTTTAGGATTATTTAAGACTTCCTAGAATATAACAACAGCTGTTTCACATTTTCTCCCTGTCAATCCCCTGATACTGTGTTAGCAACCTGACAACACATTATTTTAACTGTTCAGAATCTAGGACCATCAAGTCATTTAATGCCTATCCAGACATCTTCTTTCTTGCCACATTAGGAACTAATATTGCATATCAAATACCAACAAAGGATCTTTAATTCATGTATAACACCTGCTTCTCTCAAGTCATCATTCATTTTACATTTGTTCAGATCGAATTTCTACTCTAGAATTAGTTGTCATATAATATGACACCAAATATGTATTATTGAATGAAGTCAAATGAAGAAGTGCATTGAGCCCCTGTTATGTGCTCTGCTTGTGGTTATGTGGCTCTAGTTGTGTGTTACAACTAAAATAGGGATAACTGAGTCAAGACAATGGAGAGGTTAACATAACAATACAGAGAATATGTATATTTTAAGGAAATTAGCACTTACTTGGATAAAGTAGGATATAGATTAGAAAGGAGATAGATGGTAGGAGAAACTGAAATAAGATTATATTCTACACAATTTAAGACCAGAAAGAAATGAGATTTTTAAAATTTTGTTCATTGTTCATTTTGTATGACTTTTAAAAATTCCTTTATTTTTCTCACTGGTTAGGAGAATACCTAGCACATAATGGGCACTGATTTTTTTTTAAATAAATTGTTTCCCCTAGAGATGAAAGACAAGTCTTTAAAGAGGATATGAAATCTGAAAAAAATGAATAAAATCCTAAAATTTTGATAATTAGATATAGAAAATGAGAAAATTCTAGGTTCATAAAAAGGTGCTCTCCTACCACAGAAGAAAAGCAACACTGGATAAAGAAATCCATTTCTTCCCCTTTGTTATGGAAATATGGATGATGGGAAAGTCAGAAATACAGTTGGCTACCCAAGCTTTGGAATGCAGATTGAAGACTCTCTACCTATTCAGATAGCAAGGGAAAATATTAATGATTTTCAAAGCAAAGTAAGATCACGGGTTGAATTATATTTTCACGGGATAATTATATGAGGAATCTGCAGATGTGAGGGGAGAAATATGTAGAGGGAGAAACCATTAGTGAAACATATTGAAATATAATTTTTTCTATCTCAGAGATAGTTTAGAATAAAAAAGGTCAAGACTAAACTATAAATCCAAATACCCATACTTTCTAAATAAGTTGCCAAACCGTCTATGCAGGATATGCTTAAACAATATGAAACGGTTCCACTAGCATTAGTTTTCCACCCTCCACCAGGCAATACAAGAAAGGAAAAAACTCATGAGGCATTTGATGAAACTAGAGAGTGAATTTTCTTCACAAAAGAGGTGTTAATGTATTACATAATATGTGGATTATTTCCACCAACTTCCAGTCCAAAAAGATGTTAAAGAACAAATTTTAATAATGCTTGATCAATAGAGTTGAAGCTATGGTTGTAATTCCTCATCAGTCTCACGTTTTTCTTTACTCTTCAGAGCTAAATATTACTGCATATATTTTTATTATTTATTCCTTATGCACATGTCCATATATGCACATATCTACATACATATATCTTATATTCATGCATGTACAAACAGCAATAAAACATTTTTGTGACTTTCCTGTTTGCATTTGATTATAATGATACTTGCGTCATATACATATTTCCTGGAATGTTTAAGCTCTGTTTCTGAACTTTCTATTTTATTGTATTAATCTATTTGCCTATCCTTGGTCCAACATCAAAAGTCTTGAATTTTATAGGTTTAATTTGTGTCTTTATAGGTCATATATTTCCTCCTTAGGCTCTATATTATAGTGTCTGGGCTATCCATGGCCTTTAAAATTTCACATGTACTTAAGAAGGATTTTAAATTTTAATGAAAAAAAAACAACTTTGGAGTTTTTATTTCATTGCTTTGAATTTATAGGCAATTATGTAGAGAATTGACATCTTTGAAATATTGAGCATCCCCATACATGGAATATATTTTTCCATGTAATTCTTATTTTAAAGCATTCATTAAAAGATTATATATACACATACATATCCTGCCTTTTTTGGTTTATTCTTATGTAGTGAAAAATGCTATTACTATGATAAATGAGATATTTTTAAATTATACTTTCTAATTTGTTGTTGCTAGCATATAAAACATTTTTATACAAGTGTATATCCATCAACTTGCTGGGCTCAGTAATCAAAATTTTTTTTTAGAATTTCTATTGGAAATAAGTATATTATCAATAAATGAAGAAAATTAATAATTCCTAAAATGTGCATCACCATTATTACTATTATTATTACTACAACTACTACTTTATCTAGGACTCAAGAAGTAAAAGCACTGATATTTTAATTTTTATTGATAATAAAGGAAATATTTCTTATAACTCTCCATTTACTAAAATGTGGGCAGTAAGGTACCTGGCTTGCTCAATTGGTGGAGCATAGGACTCTTGATCTCAGGGTTGAGCGTCAGCCTCATGTTTAGGGTAGAAATTACTTAAATAATAATTTTAAAAAATGGGTTTTTTGAAGATTTTCTTTATTTATTTGTCAGAGACAGAGATAGCCAGCACAAGAAGGGGAACAGAAGAGAATGCCGGAGAAGCAGACTCCCTGCTGAGCAAGGAGCCCCATGCGGGACTAGTTCTCAGGATCCTGGGAACATGACCTGAGCTGAAGGCAGAGGCTTAACCGATTGAGCTACCAGACATCCCAAAATTAAAAAACAAAAACAAAAACAAAAAAACCTTTAAAAAAATAAAAATAAACAAGTCAAATAAATAAAATGTGTTCAGATTTTTCTTGTTAGTCTAATTAGGGAGATTTGCATCTAATCCTTCTTTATAAAAATTATGAATTCAATAATAAGTATGCAGTATTTATCAAATGACTTTTTGCACATGTTTAAAAATTATCAAGTTCTTATATTTTAATTTGATAATAAGGTATATTTTACTACCAAAATAAAGATTCTAGTGTTAAATATTCATCCTGTTCCTGGTTCCCCAAAATATATGCACCTTCTTTGTGTGTGAATCTGACTACTTCATTCTCATTCATACTTCTGAGTTTCTATCATTGAATGGAATTTATATTTTTCCTCCTCTAAAAACTTGGAAGACTATATCACTTCACCTCAATTACAAAATCTTTTCTGAGACACTTAGAATCTATGCCAATGCCAAGTTTTCTTAATTGATCTTGCCTTTACAATCATTATCCATGTAACTTTTTAACTTATATAGCCTCTTCTTTAAGTTAATAATAAACTGCTTGAAGGAACAAATCTTGCCTTAGATTCCTAAGGATCTCTTCCATTTCTATCCTACTGTGGTATAAGCTGGATAATAAACATTGCATGGGGGCACCTGCATGGTTCAGTTGGTTAAGTGTCTGCCTTCGTCTCAGGTCATGAGCCCCGGGTCCTGGGATGGAGACCCACGTTGGGCTCCCTGCTCATTGGAGCCTGCTTCTCCTCCCTCTACTGCTCGTGTGTGCTCTCTCTCTGTCAAATAAATGAAAAAAAAAATCTTAAAACAAAAACAAAACCCAAAAACATTGCATTGGTTTGATTAAAAGAGAATAGAGATAGTGATAAAAATATGTAAATGAGGAGAAGCACACATACAGAAAGTTACGTATTCGAGAGAAAGGAACAAAAGCAGGAATAAAATGTTAAAATGTTTTAAAAAAATATCTTAATAGGGGCAGCTGGGTGGCTCAGTGGGTTAAGGCCTCTGCCTTCCGCTCAGGTCATGATCCCAGGGCCTTGGGATCGAGCCCCGCATCGGGCTCTCTGCTCGGTGGGGAGCCTGCTTCCTCATCTCTCTCTCTCTGCCTGCCTCTCTGCCTACTTGTGGTCTCTGTCTGTCAAATAAATAAATAAAATCTTTAAAAAAAATCTTAATAACCAAGACAAAAAGATAAAGAGTAGAATACTTAGTGGATATTGTTTGAAATGATTTTGGGAAAATTTAATTTTCTATTAAATTATCATTGCCATTTGTCCACTAAAAGAAAAAAAAAAGAGTTCACAACTCGATAGCTCTTTTCTCAATGTGAGGCAAGAAATAGGGTACTAAATAGATATAAAGAGGTACATTTCAAACAAATTTCTGTCTTTAATTATTTGTTTGAATCACTTGAGTAAAGTACCAAATAGATTATCACTTCATCGTTTATTTCAATTGGAGTGAGATTTAGAGTTTACCTATAGCAACATTTCTTAAAGTGTGTTCTTTAGAACAGCAGTCCCATAAAATATTCCCCAAAAAAATGTGTATAGGGGCACCTGGGTGGCTCAGTGGGTTAAAGCCTCTGCCTTCGGCTGGGGTCATGATCCCAGGGTCCTGGGATCGAGCCCTGCATCAGGCTCTCTCCTCAGCGGGAAGCCTGCTTCTCTCTCTCTCTGTCTTCCTCTCTGCCTACTTGTGATCTCTGTCTGTCAAATAAATAAATAAAATCTTTAAAAAAATGTGTATATATGCAGACAGATGGATAATTATATATATGTGTATATGGATGTATATATACATACATATAAAATTCACACACATACACATATATGCATGTGTGTATTCACACAAAAAGTATACACACACAGACATGCACACACACACTTTTTTTTTTTCTGGAATCGCTGCCTACCATATCACCCCTTACATACAGATTTACAATAAACCTGAATATATTATATAAGACCTGAGAATTTCTACTGTAAAGAAATTTTGACCATTTGATCCAACATTTTGAAAAGGTCCTTATAAAATACTGAACAATGATATTTTCAAGATCATCATTTTATCATTATTGTTCTTATTTGATAATTCTACTCCAAGCAAACTATTTTGAGGGAGAATAATTATTAAACTGCAGAAACAATGCCCCACATAAAAATCTCACTGGCTGTAATTACCATGACACATATTCCCAGGCTAAAGTTTCTTAATATATAAGATAGACAATTAAATTGAATATAAGAATATCTAAAGTTATCATGGCTGAAATTAAAAAAAAAGTCTTGGGCTCGATTATCACATTAAGAAATAATCAAAGGGGAAGCTTGGGTGGCTCAGTGTGTTTAGTGTCTGCCTTTGTCTCAGGTCATGATTCCAGGGTCCTGGGACCTAGGCCTGCATCTGGCTCCTTGCTCAGGGGGAAGTCTGCTTCTCCCTCTGCCTGCCGCTCCCCTTGCTTTTGCACTCACTTTCTCTCTTTCTCTGACAAATAAACAAAAAAAATCTTAAAAAAAAAATCAAGGTTCATTTGTGTGCATATCTCAAGAAACAGCAAAAGATATATTCAACAAATATATATTGGGTTCACTGATGCTAATATATGATTATTTGGAAACAAGAAGACATTTTTGTATTTGCACATAATCTTTGATTGTTAGGATATTTCAGAAAACTGTTTTTTTTAAACATATAGTTTAACTATATGTTTAACTAATAGTTAAACTAATAGTTTAACTAATATGTTTTTTAAACATATAGTTAAACTTTATGCATCAATATATTTTTCTTACACTAAAATTATGTAAAAGTAGAGAAAGGCTTAAGTGTTACGATTTTTTTAAAGATATTTTTATTTATTCCAGAGAGAGAGACTGGGAGGCAAAGAAAGAATCTCAAGCAGACTCCCTGCTGAATGCCAAGCCAACACGGGGCTCGATCTCACAACCCTGAGATCATGATCTGAGCTGAAAGCAAGAGTCTGACACTTAACCAACTGAGCCACTCAAGCACCCAAGTGTTATGACTTTTTAAAACTATCTTGATGGGTGACTGGATGGTGCTGTTGGTTAAGCATCCAACCCTTGTTTTTGGCTCAGGTGTTATCTCAGGTCATGATCTCAGGGTCTTTAAACAATCCTGAACAGGGCTCTGTGCTCAGCGTGGAGTCTGCTCAAGACTCTCACTCTCCCTCTGCCCCTCCATGCTGCTCTCTCTTCAAAATAAATAAAATGTTTTTTAAAAAAGTATCTTGAGCACTGATGTTTCAGATTAACCTTCTGAAACATTGTTCTGATACACTGATGTTTCAGATTTTTTCAGCAAAAAATGAGAGTATAGAATGAAAACATGATTCAGGATTCCTTAAGAGATCTTCTTAGCACTCTCAAAATTATCAGAAAAGTCACCTTGATTCTTATCATTTCATTTTTAAAGAAAAATATTTCTTTATTTGCTAAAAAACATATAATTAGGTTTTTTTTTAAGTGTACAACTCTTAAATTTTTATTTTTTATAAACAAATTTTTATCCCCAGGGGTACATGTCTGTGAATCGCTGGGTTTACACACTTCACAGCACTAACCATAGCACATACCCTCCCCAATGTCCATTACCCCATCCCCCTTTCCTGACCCCCTCCCCCCAGCAACCCTCAGTTTGTTTTGTGAGATTAAGAGTCACTTATGGTTTGTCTCCCTCCCAATCCCATCTTGTTTCTTTATTTCTTTTTCTGCCCCTCTAGTCCCCCATGTTGCATCTCCACTTCCTCATATCAGGGATATCATATGATAGTTGTCTTTCTCTGATTGACTTATTTCACTAAGCATGATACCCTCTAGTTCTATCCACGTCGTTGTGAATGGCAAGATTTCATTTCTTTTGATGGCTGCATAGTATTCCATCGTGTATATATACCACATCTTCTTTATGTATTCATCTGTTGATGGACATCTAGGCTCTTTCCATTGTTTGGCTATTGTAGACATTGCTGCTATAAACATTCGGGTGCACGTGCCCCTTCGGATCACTACGTTTGTATCTTTAGGGTAAATACCCAGTAGTGCAATTGCTGGGTCATAGGGTAGTTCTATTTTCAACTTTTTGAGGAACCTCCACGCTGTTTTCCAGAG
>PISX010023626.1:0-29243 GCA_004024625.1 Mellivora capensis
AGGCTAATCTTTTCCACAGTGTTCAGTTGTCTAACCTCCTGCTAGTATACTTTGCATATTTTTTTCACGTGTTATTTAATTTACATTGATACGTGCTGTTTGAAGATTTTTTTATTTTTATTTTTATTTTTTGGACAGTTAGCACGAGCAGGGGGAGCAGCAGGCAGGAGGAGAGCAGGGAGCCCCATGCAGGGTGTGATCCTAGGACCCTGTGATCATGACCTGAGCTGATGGCAGACACTTAGCCAACTGAGCCATCCCTGTTATCTGCTATTTAAAATCCCTAAATAAATGACTTGTACTTTTAGGCAGGTTACCATAATGCTCTTCAGTAAGATTTCTGGTATTATTTCTGGGCAGTTTTTCTTTATACAGTTGCAAATGATAGGCTCTGTACAGGTCACCTTTGCCTTGGCTGTGATAGTGGATTTAGTTCATGCTGGGTTTTTTGTTTGTTTGTTTGTTTGTTTTGTTTTTTTAAATATACATCTTCCCATTAGAAAATCTTTACATTCTAGTTGGTTCAATGTTTTTAGCATGGCTTACATATGATTAACAGTTGTATATGTTATACATGCATTTACTGAATAGAAAGCATTTACTTTAATGTTGGAGAAAGGTAGCTAACACATGTACTTACAATTTGTGTTACTTTAAAGCTGTAGGTTTGTCTATTCATGTAGCGTCTGCATTGAGAAGACGTTTTTTATTGCTTTCTTTTCCTTGAACTAATAATCATTTCATGTATTGGATTGTTGTGTTTATTCTTTCTTTTTTTTTTTTTTTTTAAAGATTTTATTTATTTATTTGACAGACAGAAATCACAAGTAGGCAGAGAGGCAGGCAGAGAGAGAGGAGGAAGCAGGCTCTCCATGGAGCAGAGAGCCCAATGCGGGGCTCGATCCCAAGACCCTGGGATCATGACCTGAGCCGAAGGCAGAGGCTTTAACCCACTGAGCCACCCAGGCGCCCCGTGTTTATTCTTTCAAATTTGGATACATAGCAGTCACTTTTTTTTTTTTTTTTTTTAGCAGTCACTTACTTTTAAAAACTTATTTTGTGGGTACCTGGGTGGCTTAGTTTGGTAAGCGGCTGCCTTAGGCTCAGGTCATTATCCCAGGGTCCTAGGATTGAGCCCCATGCCAGACTCCCTGCTCAGCAGAGAGTCTGTTTCTCCCTCTCCCTCTGGCTGCCATTCTGCTTCCTTGTGTTCTCTCTGTATCTCTCTGTCAAATAAATATTTTTTTAAAAAATTTTGTTTGATCTATAGTAATCTTTTGTACTTTTCCAAATATGTATAATGTTATTCCTTAAAAAATAATAAAAAATAAAAGGTCAATTCAATGAACAGATAGAACTTTTATAATTATTCGTGTACACAACATAAAAGCGCTTAGCACATAACTATTAACAGGCAAGAATAATGGAAGAGAGCAATACATTAGAATGGGATTTCAATTCTATGCCTTTAGTATGGGTAGATGTATCCAGACAGAAAGTAAGGGGACATCAGACTTCAATGATATGAAGCAGACAGACTAACAACACTGCATCCAATAGTATCAGAAAACACATTCTCACATACACACGGATCATTCTCCAGTATAGCGTATATGCTGGGCCACAAAACAAGTTTGTGGTTTTTTAAAAAAATATATTTTATTTGACATCGAGACAGAGAAGGAACACAAGCAGGGGAAGCAGGAGAGGGAGAAGCAGCCTCCCCCCCAGGCAGGGAGCCTAATGCGGGACTCCATCCGAGGACCCTGAAATCATGACCTGAGCTGAAGACAGCCACTTAATGACTGAACCACCCAGAAAAAGCATCTTAATGGATTTATGATTGTAGGGCGCCTGGGTGGCTCAGATGGTTAAGTGACTGCCTTCCGCTCAGGTCATGATCTCAGGGTCCTAGGATCGAGTCCCACATAGGGCTCTCTGCTCAGCAGGGAGCCTGCTTCCCCCCCTAGCCCCACCGCCCCCTGCCTGCCTCTGCCTACTTGTGCTCACTCGCTCGCTCTCTGTCAAATAATTAAATAAAATCTTTTTAAAAATTTATGATTGAGATCATACCAAGCATCTTTTCCAACCACTATGGCATGAAACTAGAAGAAGTACAAAACTAGAAAATTCACAAATGTGTGTAAAATAAACATGCAACATTATTCAGAATGGCCAGCATAATGGGAATACCTTGTCCATTGTCAGATGGGTAGATAATGTGATGCATATGTACAATGTATATGGATATAATTGATAATACATTTTTAAAGTTGCTAAGAGGATAGCTCTTAAAAATTCTTACCACATGAAAACTTGTGACTCAGGTGATAACTATGTTTTGCAATATAGAGATCAAATCATAATGCACCTGAATGTTATAAGTTAATTCTATCTCTAATGAGACTGATAAAAGTGAAATAAGCAGATTAGTGGTTTCCTAGGCACAGGAATAAGAGGATGGGGTTGGTGATGGTTAAAGAGTATGAAGTCTCAAAAAAAAAAGTATGAAGCCTCTTTAAGATGTAATTCAATGTAAAATTGACCATGGTTTGCTTGTACTGATACGTGAATCAGTTAAAAACCTACTGTTTGTACATTTTAAATGGGTAAATTATACAGCATGTTCATTCTATGCAAATAAAGCTGTTTAAAAAGAACCTCAAATAAGAAATGCCTATATAAGAAGACCTAGTATTAAATAATCTAACAACAAAAAAAAAGAGGAGAAAAAAAAAGACCTAGTATTATAACATCTCAAGATTACTTAAATTGAACTAGTAAACAAACACACATACACATGTACGATTTCAAGGGAATTTATGATTTAACTTTCTCCTGTGTTTTAAATTTTGTGATACTACAAAAACAATTTATTTTTATTTTAAAAAAATTTTTAAAGACTTTAATTATTTCCCAGAGAGAGACACAGTCAGAGAGAGAACACAAGCAGGGGGAGTGGGGGAGGGAGAAGCCCGCTTCCTGCTGAGCAGGTTCGAACCCAGGACCCTGGGATCATGACCCAAGCCAAGGGCAGATGTTTAACTGAGATGCTTGACTGAGCCACCTAGGCACCCCTAAAAGACTTAAAGTTATAGGGGTGCCTGGGTGGCTCAGTGGGTTAAGTCTCTGCCTTCCTCAGGGTCCTGGGATCGAGCCCCGAATTGGGCTCTCTGCTCAGCATGGAGCCTGTTTCCTCCTCTCTCTTTCTGCCTGCCTCTCTGCCTACTTGTGATCTCTCTCTGTCAGATAAATAAATAAAATCTTTAAGAAAAAAAAAAAAAGACTTAAAGTTATACAGCTAGAAAATCCGAGTGTATGTTCCTGTAGAGAGGGAGTTACAATGCACATATAATAGTAAAGAATATAACTTATTTCTCATTCAGAAGTATTTGAAATATTTGCCCAAAAAGAAATGCTGCATTGGTAACAACTGTTGGAGCCACACTTGAAACCGCCCATCTGATCACAAAGCAAAAGTTCTCAAAGCATTTTTCTCTCATTTATAATGAATGCTCCAGAACAATTATTTGATATACAACTGGCCTTCAGTTCTATGCATGTAGCATATATTGTTTGATAGACCTCCAGTTTTTAGGTGTCTAGGTTGATTCTAGTTTTTAAAAACTAATTCTTTAGTAAATCAAGTTTGTCATATGATTATAAAGGCAGTGTTGATAATATCTGATTTCAGGTTATGCGATGATTTATTCTATACCCTCTAACACCTCTGTTTGGTATTTAGTAATGTTCTCGTTCATTCTCCAAATAGCATTTTAAAATCTCGAGAAAATTCCCCCTTAGTACTTTGCTTTTTTCAGGACTTTGCACTCTATTGAGGCCCTTGACCTCATCTGGATTACACGTGCACTTTCTTTAATCCTGGTCTACACAGAGCAGCGCAAGTGTGCAATTTCCACTGAACACTGCAGGCTGTCCCTCCTCTTTGATATTTGGAACTTGACTGCCAACTCCAAAAGGAATCTTGGGCATCAACGATGATCCACCTCAAAGCAAACCTTCTCAAAAGCTTTAGGTCATTACGTCTTGGTGAGAATTGTTCAGGGCATGTAAATAGCTGGAGGAGAAAGAAGTGAGAACTGACAGGAGATTCTGTGATACAGGAGAGAAATATTCAGAGAGCCAGCCTTCAGGAGAACAAGCAAATAAGGCAACAAGTTGATAAAAGAAGCCCATTGGGCAGGACACCTCAGAGGTAGAGAAGTAAAGGGTTTCAAGCTGTAAAAAGATGGAATTGTGCCAAGACAGAAAACACCATGGACCAGAGACGTCCCATCACTGAAAACCAGCGGGGAGTCTCCTTCTCCCTCTGCCTGCCGCTCCCCCTGCTTGTACTCTCTCTCTTGCTCTTAAATAAATAAAATCTTTAAAAAAAATTCAAACATTTCTCCATCCTGTTACAAAAAATGTAAACAACAAAAACTCTCAGAACTGATCTACCCTTCCTTTCTATATTTTTCTGTATGTCCATATTTCACTACTATAGATTATGAACATTTTGGTTCTTTAATCAATGGAAGCAGAAGATGAGGCAGGTCAGGCCCAGCATCGACATCTTCATGGTTAGTACAGGACACCTCGTGCTTACCAGCTCGCAGGGTATTATGGGGATGAAATCATATCATATATACGGGCAGTTGCCAACATGTCGCACCATAACTTCCTTGTGAGCACAAAATCAGTGCTCAGTCAACACTGCAGTAATCAATGTATGCACGTTGTTTTCCAAATAGAGACTTGCTCAGACATTCGTGCATTCACTGGTCTTTCTGTAAACTTTAGTGCGATATAAGCATGTGGTCCTTCAAGATGGTGATGGTGGTCTTTGCTGGGAACTGACAGTAAACTCCTAACTGTGAAAGTAAATAATAAACTCTTTCCTGGGAACTCACGAGGAGTTTTTTTTGTGTGTGTTGACATCAGATGGTGGGTGTGGGGGGCTCAGGTGTGCTGTGCCTGCATTCTCCAGTGTAGCCACTAAACGTGGGTCCCCAGGAGCAGCATCGGCACTAATGAGGAACTTGTGAAAGATGCCAATTCCCGGACCCCATTCCAAACCTGCAGAATCACCATTTCTTCTATGGAACCTGGAACACCAGGTGATTTCTATGCACATTGAAACATGAAAGCACATCATTGCTTATCAGCCTGTGTTTACAGTAAAGATCCCACAGTGCGTTTTAAGAACCACTTCACCTGTGAGCTCTGCCAGAGTCTGTGGGTCAGGGGGAGAGTGTCAGTGCCACTTTAACTGCATGTTCCAGGTGATTCTCAGGGCGACCAGGGGAAGCACAAGGATCTGAAGGTGTATCTGTGAGAGCGGAGTCTGGCTTTCTGGTGAAGACAAGGTAACAGTCTGTTCGGTCTGCAGTTGGAAGGGGCAGGTCAGGGCAGCCGAGGCTCCCTGTGCTGTGGCAGGATTTGTGGCTGTCTGTGGGAGGCGAGGACATCTGAAACCGGGAAGGAGAAGCGCACATGCAAATGTCCAAGTGAAAGCTCTTTTTTTCCTGAATCTTTCCTGTGACAAAGGAGAGGGTAGCTTTTTGTGCATTTTGAGCTCCTTCTGTCTATGAGCTGGTGATAGCAGGTAAGGATAGCAGGTAACGAGGCCTTTAAAGGCAAACAGGTGTGATTTCTCTATATAATCCCATCCAAGAAAACAAGAGCAGGAGGGAGAGAGGAAAGGCTGGTTTCTCAGGTAGGTCTTGCTTGTGTTGACTTAGCTCAGGGTGAGGTCCCCGTTTCTTACCCCAATAGCCATGTATTTATAATTTGCACATTTATTTCTCTGCCCTTGGCCGTCCTTCCTAGCAAATTTGTTTGGACTACTATTTTATCCTTTTAATGATAGTCAAAGTGAACTCTTTTTTTTTTTTTTTTGACAGAGCACAAGTAGGCAAAGAGGAAGACAGAGAGAGAGGGGGAAGCAGGCTCCCCGCTGAGCAGAGAGCCCTATGTGGGGCTCGATCCCAGGACCCTGAGATCATGACCTGAGTCGAAGGCAGAGGCTTAACCCACTGAGCCACCCAGGTGCCCCTCAAAGTGAACTCTTAAGGATATTTCTTACATCGCTTGGGCCGTCTCTCCATTTTCTCCAACTGGGCTTTCTAAGCAGCCTGAAGCATTCGTTCCTACCATGAATTCATGACCTGGTACTTTTTTTTTTTTTTAAAGATTTTATTTATTTATTTGACAGAGAGAGACACAGTGAGAGGGGGAGCCGGAGAGGAAGAAGCAGGCTTCCTGCTGAGCAAGGAACCCGATGAGGGACTCGATCTCAGGATCCTGGGATCACAACCCCAGCCGAAGGCAGATGCCTAATGACTGAGCCCCTCAGGCACCCTCACCTGGTACCATTGAAAATATTCCCTCTGTGACAGATCCATAAGGGGATGTGTTGATACCCAAGATCCTCACTTGGGGATGTGTTGGGTTTCAGGATTCCAGTGAAGGGGGAAAATATATATAATATTAGGTCTGTCTAGGTGTGGCCTGAGTCTTTGGAAACTAGATGAACATGAACAAACTTAGAAGTCAATGTTCTGGGGAAAAAAAAAAAAAGAGCCTTGCGTTCTAGATTGCTTCAAAGAAAGACTTACTGTTTGAAAAACGTTAAAGATTACAGGACATGGGGATAATCTGTGCCTTGAATTTCATAACTGCTATATTTCCACAATTGGAATCCTATTATGATTTTGGGGGAGGTGGTTTGTTTTTTAGTAAATAACACCACAGCAGTGATGAGTCCTACGTGCTTCAGGCCCATAATTGCAATTTTTCTCATTACAGCTGATGTTAACTTTGTTCACCTTGGTCAGGGTCTCTCTGCCAGATTCCCCCAGAAAATGAAACCAAAGTAAACCTTTGTTTACTGGAGATTCTGGCCTGTACGCAGAAAGGTTCTAAATTTGTCCTTGACCTTTAAGTTTCCATTTTATTCTGCACAATGTCACAGGTATTTTCTTTATGACTTTTTTTCCACAAAAGGAAACAAGTATCATATAATTACTATATGTTCACATGTCTTAAAATTCTATAGTGTAACTTAGTAATGACATCATTTCAAGGAAATAATCAGGTGTTTCTTGGTGTAAGGAAGGAATTATTCATGATGTTTTATCTCCGCTTTAACATTGCCCTTTCCTCCACATTTGTGATAATTCTAGAACTAAATAGCATAGAATATTGTCGCCCACATCTTAGAATCAGATATCTATTCCTTATTTTTGATTCAGTGGTACTTGGAAACTCCTTAAGCTTAACATTGAAATAACTTCCTAAGTATTCTATTTTTTTTAAAGATTTTATTTATTTGTTTGACAGAGATCACAAGTAGGCAGAGAGGCAGGCAGAGAGAGAGGAGGAAGCAGGCTCCCTGCTGAGCAGAGAGCCCGATGTGGGGCTCCATCCCAGGACCCTGAGATCATGACCTGAGCTGAAGGCAGAGGCTTAACCCACTGAGCCACCCAGGCGCCCCAAAGCATGAGAACCAGGAGGGTCAGAGGGAGAAGCAGATTCCCCGCTGAGCAGGGAGCCTGATGCAGGACTTGATCCGAGGACTCCAGGATTACAACCAGAGCCGAAGGCAGTCGTCCAACCAACTTAGCCACCCAGACGCCCTGCCTTCCTAACTATTCTAAAGAGGCCATTAGAAAATAGCATTTTGAGAAGTAATTTTCTAAAATGCTCTTTTCTCTACTGAGCATAGTACTGGATTTGAAATTGTACATTCTCCATCAAGTCATGTTTTCTTATAAATAGGGCTTGCTGACTCCAGACTGTGTCTGGTCAACTTTGGAAAAGGAAAGAGCGTGGGCACACACCCAGGTAGGGGGGATAAATGAAGCAGATGACACAGGTGGGGGGCCAAAGGAGAAACCTGAACCTTAAAATGTGGTTCAGGATGCTCTGCTTGAAAGGGATGATTCTGGGCGCCTAGGTTTAATTCTCTGGTGCTCACAGAGGGACATCTCCTGTCTCACTCTCGACGTGTTCCTATATCCTCAAAGGACTTACTTCCAATGTCTTCCCAATGGCATTCACAGTGAAACCCAAAAGTCTCTCCATGGCCACTAAGGGTTTATGTGATCTGGTTACTATTCCATTGTTTGGATGTGAAAATCTCTATACATAGGTAGTTCCAAAGTAGAGGCGCCAATGTGATTCACTCCTCTCTAATTTTGGGGGTGCATTTGTCACCTGCAGACATACACGAAGTCTGTACAAAATCAGGAATGTCAGGGAGGCTGACCCTCCCTTATCAAATCTTATGCAGAACAGCCCTCCGCACGGAGGCTTCCCACTGACTAGACCCTGTGCTCTGCTTCAGGGGGTGGTAGTGCCGACAGGTGTGCGTCCAACCCTTGGTTTCGGCTCAGGTTTTGATCTCAGGGTCTGGGATCAAGCTCCATGTTGGGCTCCTCACTCACTGGAGTCCGCTTAAGACTCTCTCTGCCCCGGCGCGCCTGGGTGGCTCAGTGGGTTAAAGCCTCTGCTTTCGGCTCAGGTCATGATCCCAGGGTCCTGGGATCGAGCCCCGCATCAGGCTCTCTGCTCAGTGGGAAGCCTGCTTCTACCCCCTTTCTCTCTGCCTACTTGTGATCTCTCTCTCTGTCAGATAAATAAATAAAATCTTAAAAAAAAAAAACTCTCTCTGCCCCCTCTTCAAAATAAATGAATAGATTTTTTTTAAAAGATTTTATTTTGTTTATTTGTCAGAGCGAGCGAGCACAGGCAGACAGAGTGGCAAGGGAGGCAGAGGGAGAAGCAGACTCCCTGCGGAGCAAGGAGCCCGATGTGGGACTCGATTCCAGGACGCTGGGATCATGACCTGAGCTGAAGGCAGCTGCTTTATCCAACTGAGCCACCCAGGCATCCCTGAATGGATTTTTTTAAAAGAAAAAAAAAAAAAAAGGAAAGATATGTACTTGAGAACCTCAATGTTTACGTTGGTGTCACAGTGGAATGAGTTGGGACATTCCATTAAGACCTAATTAAAGCTGGGCTCAATCAAGGACAAAGTGCCTGAATCTTTGGGGCTGAGACATTGGAAATGGTAGTTCTAAAAACTACACAGGGAATCCCAATGTGAAGCAAAACCTGAGACCAACTTTTCTAAACATTGCTTGTCATTTTTATGTATCTACAAACCATTTGAGGTTTCCATTAAAAGCAGACTCTGGGAACCCACACTCCGATATCATGAATCCCTAGGTCTTGATGGAGCCCATTAATGTGTACTTTTATTTTATTTTATTTTTTTAAAGATTTTATTCATTTATTTATTTGACAGAGACCACAAGTAGGCAGAGAGGCAGGCAGAGAGAGGGGGGAAGCAGCATCCCTGCTGAGCAAAGAGCCCGATGCCAGGCTCAATTCCAGGACCCTGAGACCATGACCTGGGCTGAAGGCAGAGGCCCAACCCACTGAGCTACCCAGGTGCCCCTAATGTGTATTTTTTAAATTAATTTTTAAATTTTTTATAAACGTATAATGTATTATTAGCCCCAGGGGTACAGGTCTGTGAATCGCCAGGTTTACACACTTCACAGCACTCACCATAGCACATACCTCTGCAATGTCCATATCCCCACCCCCCTCTCCTGACCCCCCTCCCCCCAGCAACCCTCAGTCTGTTTTTTGAGATTGAGTCTTTTATGGTTTGTCCCCAATGTGTATTTTTAACAACACTGAGGTTGCTGTTCCCAGACTTTGTTTCCAGTAGCCCTAATCCAGAGAAAGCAGAAGAGCACAACTGAGTCCCTTATACCAAACCATTCTATGTCCACACAAATACTGTCATTCCCAATGAAGACCACTAGTAGCTTTCACAAAGACGAGATCTTCCGCGCATCCCCTGCAGGTTGGGAAGAGACTAGACAATGCCGTGGTGTCTGAGCAAGATTGTTTGAGATAAATAGTATGTGCTCATTCATGAAGGGAATGTTTATTGAGCATCTACCACATTCTCCAGTTATAGGAGGACACACTGGGCCCCGGACACTGTGCTGGGAATCTTACATTATGCATGTTAATCATTCTAAAGCCCTGGGAATTGGGTACTATATGATCATTTTCCAAGGAGGATTTCAATACTAGGCGTGCCTTCTTGGGAGTAGAGATTCTTTCTCTTCTTTTTCATGATCAGTCTTAAAAATAATGTTGGATGTGATGGCACATATATATGGAGAGCAGACGGAAGACAGGAAGGAAAAGTGGATTTGAGGCTCTGAGGGAAATCTGAAGGGTCAATCATTTGTATTTCTGTATTGGGTTAACTTTAATGTGCAGGCTATGAGTGTACATCCTAGCAATGGAAGGTGGGATGCTATGTGTTATCTTGGAAGCAGTGTTTTAACCAGAAAGGTGAATCTGACTTACCAAATTCTAAGTCCTTTGCTCTCCTTTATCTGAGTCTGAGCCTCAGGAAAGTGTGAGTGGCCACTTGGGCCACCCAGGAGATGGAGAGGACAGGAATTCTGTTTTCTGAACTGTTCTGAGAAGGAAGGATCAGGGACTGGCATAGGAGTGTGGAGGGCAGTTTTGTGGTCTCAGGTTATTATTGGCAGAATTTACTGGAGAGGTAGGGACTGATGGGTGCCTTAGGTGTTCGTATTGCATGGGGGAATCAGGGGTGACTAATCCCTGTTCTCCATCCATTCTGATGTCCTCTGCATTGTGTCAGGTGCCTGACTCAGGACCTTGAGGGGTTTACCTGTGTTCTTTCTCTCTGAACGTGTGAAGTTTTGGCCCTAGGAAGGTCAGAGATGGGAGAGGGCATCAAAAACTCAATGTGATAACACCATCAGAAGGAGAACTGCTCTGTGATAGATCTGGTCCCAGCTTGTCTGAAGTGTGATCTCAGATGTGTGGGCTTGGTCGAGATGGGATTCAAGGCCCGTGCTCTGGAGACCCCGGCAGGTAAAGGGAGGAGCACATGACTGCAGGTTTTGGCTTTGAGAAGGGCAGTGTGTGCCACAAGTCCTCTGTGCGCATGTGTAGCACTTGGTGGGAAACTTGTGGGGAGCCATGACCAGGAGTGAAATTGGGCAAATGAGATGGAGTTGTGCTAGTTTCTTGTGCGCATGTGTGAAAGTGAGTGAGGAGAGGCAGGGAAAGATGTCACACTGAGTCCTGAGCCTATATTGCAAGTGGGTGACACATGTAGGCTATATCAGAAAAGTACTACAGGGGCGCCTGGGTGGCTCAGTGGGTTAAGCCTCTGCCTTCAGCTCAGGTCATGATCTCAGGGTCCTGGGATTGAGCCCCGCATCGGGCTCTCTGCTCAGTGGGGAGCCTGCTTCCCCCTGCCTCTCTGCCTGCCTCTCTGCCTACTTGTGATCTCTGTCAAATAAATAAATAAAATCTTAAAAAAACAAACCTCCAAATGAAAGGTGGTAGTGTTTGCTGTTAAAAGATGAAGTGATATGGGCCACATTGGTGACTCGGTCAGTTAAGTGTGGGACTCTGAATTTGGCTAGGGTCAAGACTGGTGAGATCAAGTCCCCAGTGTGGGCTCTGAGCTCCGTGCAGTCGGCTTGAGACTCTGTTGTTGCCTCTCCATCTGCCACTCCCCCTGCTCATACACACACACTCTCTCTCTCTCTCTCTCAATAAATAAATCTTTCAAAAGGAGATAAAGTGATACACATTCAAATTTTCAGGAGGGCATGCTCACCTGTAGGACCTAGCGATGAGGTTTTTTAGAGGGGATATGGAAGGAAAGCAAGGACATTGATTGGATATACCTAAATCAGTTGCCTTATTTTGGGGAGATTAGTTGACAGTAATTTTTTGTTCTCAAGTTCATTTTCTTCCATTCCAGTGCATCGGATGTGAATTAAGTTGTGATTTTGTTTACGGAGGCTACCAAGTCATTAAAGTCACTTGAATCTAATGGTTTCCCTGTTTAATTTAACAGTGGGATTATCATGGTTGTTGTTGTTGTTATCTATTTGCAAGGTTAGTTCAGCATTTGTCCCCTCATTATAAGAATGCACACTCATGATGGTGCAACAATCTCATGCCCAGAACCCCCCAGTTAAGGCACACGTGTACACATGTGTGCACACATGTACAAATCAAAAATCCACATTTCATAATGTGTGTGATAGCAAGAGAGTGTTCCATTTAAGTATATAAGTGTATAAACAGGAGGTGTTTCAACAAGGGTGTTATATTTACAATTACTGTGGGGTATGCTGTTTTAAGAATGCAGTCGATCAATTTCTACTGGTGTGAAACCACCACGTTCATGTTGCATTGGTTAAGGAAAGCAATTTGATTCATAGTAAGTTCGATATGACTATGTAAACATTGAACCAAGTGCAAAATATTTTGGTTTGTGTGTGTGTTATACAATTTCAAGTGAAACCTCACATGTGCTCTGAAATTGCACCAGAAAGAAGATACACCTCAAACTGATGAGCTCTTACGTCTGAAGATGAAACTATTACTGATTGGGGGCAATTAGTTAAGATTTTTACTTTATTTTATTTAAATATTTTAAACACTTGTATGATTTTTATTTTACAATTGAAGTTATGCCTATGTGTAGATATTTTCTATCTCTACTGTAACCAATTTCCACACATTCAGGAGCTAAAAAACAACATTCTGCTGTTTATATGTCTGAATCTCAGTGGGCTTGGCTGGATTTTCTGTTTAAGGTCCAACAAGGTCAAAATCAAGGTTTCATGAGGATTTGGACTTTCTCTGCAGCCTCTAGTGGGGAATCTACTTCCAGGACCATTCAGATCGTTGATAGCATCCATCTCCTATCTCCTATTCCTGTTGACCCATGCCTTCTCCAGAGTTACACCTTGTCCATAGTATACCCAAAGGAGAGAGAAAATATTGACTCTCATGGTTGACTCACAATTTTACCTGTAGCCCTTTACTGTGTATTCCACTGAAAAGCTTACTGAGTGGTTTTTTTTTTTTTTTTTTAAGATTTTATTTATTTATTTGACAGACAAAGATCACAGGCAGGCAGAGAGGCAGGCAGAGAGAGAGAGAGAATGGGGGAAGGGGGCTCCCTGCTGAGCAGAGAGCCCGATGCAGGGCTTACTGAGTGTTTTATATAAGTAAGCCTCATGGGCTGAAATTAGAAACTGTTGACAATTGTGAAACACACACAAATCAGGGAACTAATGAGGAGGAGAAGGAATTAGTGACCTCCAATAGAACTCCTGGAACTCCATTATCCCTGCTCCACCCCTCTCCACCCTCCACCTCTATCCCCTATGGTGACCTGAATCTCTGCATGACCTGCAGATATCCATGAACCCTAGCACTCTCCCTCCAAATGACCCTTTTAGACTTCCTCATGCTCTTCTACATTCATCTTGTGCATTTTAGATCTCTATACCAATAAACCCCTCTTCACCTAGAGGGGTTCATTCTAGAACCCTCTGTCCAAACTCCCTTCCATTGTCCCTGAATCCTCCATTGTTTCCTCCTCCTTTGTCATTTATTGCCCTCACCCCACAACATCATTCTAACAACTTCAGCCCATTTATTATGTCTTTGATGTCCTTAATAACTCCACCATTATTTATTATGTCTTTGATGTCCTCAATATCTCTGCCATTATTTATCAGGAGTCCTTAGTTTCCTCATGACCCCACACCCATTATACCCAACCATATACTCCCTGACTCTTTCCCATGGGCCCTTGAGCCTACTGATGCCCACTGCTCTCCTAGCTATGAAGATCCCCTCCACCCAGTTGTGCCCATTATGTTCCCCAGGCATCAGCTTTTTTCCCACCACTCCTCTCTGGTTCAGTGCACCACCAGCACTGAACACCTCAGGCCTCCATTCACAAGCAACTATCCCCCTTCCACCCCTATGTTCTTTAATCCTTCCTAGGCAATAAGGTTTGTAATGCCTTTTACCCAACCTTGCTTTTTAACTTCCTTTGGCCAGTTAATTTATCATCCATTATCCCCTTCCTTCCCATGATTTCCTTCACTCTCTTATTCCCTCAACACACATATGCCTTCTATCATTTTTGGGAGACATTTAAAACAAGATTTTATTCATTTATTTGAGAGACAATGCGTGCAAGAGAGCACAAGCAGGGGGAACAGCAGTGGGAGAGGAAGAAGCAAGCTCCCTGCTGAGCAGGGAGCCTGGTGAGGGACTGTTTCCCAGGATTCAGGGATTGTGACCTGAGCTGAAGGCAGATATTTAACTGAATGAGCCACCCAGCTGCCCATGCCTCATATCCTAAATATCCCTGCATACACCCACCCCCAACCTTAAAACCTGTAGTGCACTTTAATCCCTCCATGACGTTCAACTCCCCAGTGCCTTGCAGCTCTGTTGTGGGTTACATAGTTGTATCTCCAACAAATATGCTCAAGTCCTAGTCCTCAGTACCTGCAATTGTAACTTTATTGTGCAATAGGATCTTTGCAGATGTAGTCAAGCTGAAATGAGGTTCTACTAGATTTAAGTAAACCCAAATTCAATGACTGCTGTCCTAATGACAAAGAGGGAAATTTAGACACACACAAAACAGTGTGTGATGATGAAGGCAGAGACTGAGTGATGCATCTACCAGCCGAGGAAGGCCAAGGATAGCTGACAGTCCCCGGAAATTAGGAAAAGAGAAGACTCAATTCTTGAGGAAAAAGTGTGGCCCTACCAGCAGGTTGGCTTCAGATTTCTAAGAGCCTCCAGAACTGTGAGACAGAAATTTTAGGGGTTGTTTAGCTTCCATAGAAATCCCACAATCACAAACTCTCCATGAACAAATAAAAACTTTCTCTCCCTAAATGACTTTTTATAACCTCCAAATTTAATGACTGCTCCATTATAAACTTTGTCACTTTGAAGACCATGAGGGTAAACCACTAAAGTCATAATACCAAAAGGGTCATTTGATATAATCACTAAATAAATAAAAAGAATTGCCTTTTTTTTTTTTTAAAGATTTTATTTATTTATTTGAGAGAGAGGCAGTGAGAGAGCATGAGCGAGGAGAAGGTCAGAGGGAGAAGCAGACTCCCCGTGGAGCTGGGAGCCTGATGCGGTACTCGATCCCGGGTCTCCGGGATCATGACCTGAGCCGAAGGCAGTCGTCCAACCAACTGAGCCACCCAGGCGTCCCAAGAATTGCCTTTTATAGATCCCCAAATTATGCCTTTATCCAAGACTGTGTGTGTATAAGCTTTTCATATTCACAGGAGATCTTTAAAACATCAGCAAGTACATCTTTCTTTGCCTTCCGTTAACATACATTCAGGTTCATATATGCCCATTTCCACACGAATTTAAGTATACTAAGCTTCCTCCATAACTTCATATTTCAAATGAATACCATCTAAGCTGGATTGTGCAAAGTTTGTAAGTTGACCCACCATTTCTCTGCTCCCCCAAACTGAATTTTCCACCCAGGTACACCATAGCCTGCTTTATTATTATTCTGTGCATCCATTGTTTTTCTTCAGCTTCTTGAATGACCATCATATGTGCCTCCTTATTGATAAAATTGTCCTAAATTCCCATGCCTACTTAACATCTGGGAAATTTTGATTTGTCACATTGAAAGTTATGTACTCAAATATTTCTCTATAATCTACAGATTGTTTTAGCACTTAACATTTCATTAATACATAGACTCTAAACTTTCCACTGTAAATATTAACAAATTTGAATTATACAAGTCCACAATAAATAGTAATTCCCTTACATTCCCTTAAATTGCTATTAAAGTTCACTTTTAATTATTAGGGCAGGGCCCCATCTGTTTTGGTCACTATTTGCCTGTAAAGTGCTGAATAATAGAGCTTAGGACTCGGTGGAAGATGAATGAATAAACATACATTGTTAAAATATAGAATTTATATCTCAAATTATATTACGGGACTTGAATTTCTTATCCAGTCACAACAGAGCCCAGATAGACTGAAGTCATGGCTCATGAGAAGAAAGGGACGGACAGGTGGGAAACATGCAGCAACTAGTGTAGAGATGTTCCCCATCAACCAGTTGGGGTTATTAACAAGAGCACTGCACCCCTGAAGACAGAGGTGAGGGTGTTCAATGATACAAAGGTGTCCAGCACAAGGATGTTCTGGGTGACTGTGGGTCTCCTGGGGGGGGTCTGGGGAACACCCAATTTCTATGAATGTGCTGGACCCCTGCTTCTTTTGCCTGGGCAGCATGGGAAGCAGGGAGCCACTGGCCCAGATCATGAGCCCCAAAGGTGAAGCACCAGGGAGTAACAGCCATGGGCAAATCGTGGCACTGTGAGTTCTCCTTGAAATGTAGCAGAACAGTGTCCAAAATCTTTCTTCTTCGTGATGTTTAAGCTGTTCAATTTGGCAGTCACATATACAGGAAAAATCCAATTTATCAGTGTATATAGCATCCAGTAAAGGAACATAAAGGATTCAATGTTCTTGGGAGCTTTTACTTTAAATTCTGCCCACCTGGAGTTCCAGGGACTGAGCGTGATCACCTGAAAGACACTCGGGAGGCAGGTGGTGCCAAGAGACAGACCCCTGCCCACATTGTGAACATAGAACACAAGTTTGCATCCAAAATCATTAAGAAAATTTTTCAAACCCAAACCTGTCATTGTCTGGGTGACTCCTTTACAAAGAATAAGCAAGGATTTGGCTGTGGTCAGGTGTTTGAGAATTAGATCTGTGGACCTACCTGCTTTCAGTGGAAAGAAAAGGAAGATATAATGGTGAACAAGAGAAAAATTCTTCAGGATTTCAACTATTATAGGTATGTTACTCCTATTGTCAACTGTCTGGAGGCCATCCTACTGCTTTCCAGATGGTAGCTGTTCACCTTTGTCTCCAGAATGTCCTACTGGAAATACGAGGCAGGAGTTCTATGGATCATGTCAGTTGAAAACCAATAGTTGCATTTCTTCCTAGTTCCTACTCAAAGAAAATTACAAAAATATACTTCTTTTGTTGAGAGGTTTCCAATCCTTTACCATACTAGCCTTTATATGACGCTTTGCATGAATCACTGGTATGAACAGTTAATTAAAAAAATTTTTTTTAAAAATTTATTTGTCAGAGAGAGAGGGAGAGAGAGAGAGCGAGCACAGGCAGACAGAGTGGCAGGCAGAAGCAGAGGGAGAAGCAGGCTCCCCGCCGAGCAAGGAGCCCGATGTGGGACTCGATCCCAGGACGCTGGGATCATGACCTGAGCCGAAGGCAGCCGCTTAACCAACTGAGCCACCCAGGCGTCCCAATGAACAGTTAATTTTTAAAAACAACTCTTTAGTGAGGGCCCACGCATAGTTTTTGTTTTTAGAGGAAAACGAAGTAGGCACAGAATGGTTCACCAATATGTGAAAATGCTCCCACTGCTTAGAGGCAGAGGGCTGAGGTTGTAGCCAAGATGATGTTCTTAGCTACTGTGCTGTACTAATAAATCATGACCGGCTTTTCAAATAAATTAGATCTATATTTAGTTTTGCTTTCTATACCTTGATTTTGTTTTAAATTTTAAAAGATTTTATTTATTTATTTGACAGAGAGATCACAAGCAAGCAGAGAGGCAGGCAGAGAGAGGGTGGAAGCAGGCTCCCCACTGAGCAGAGAGCCTGATGCGGGACTCCATCCCAGGACCCTGAGATCATGACCCAAGCCGAAGGCAGATGCTTAACCCATTGAGCCACTCAGGCATCCCATACCTTGATATTTTAATTTAGGTTGATAGTTTGTTTTGTTTCAAAAAAATATGGTTTTCACAGGTTTGGTTTTTTGTGTGTAAATATTCTCCAGGTCAAGATCAACTATGAAAAAAGATTTGGGATTCTTATTATGTTAGGTATCTGTTGGGTATAATAGGAAAAAGAATCCCCCCAGTGACCAATCTGGATTTAAGGGAAACAGAATGATTCCGTTATTAGACAAGACTTCTTTGCTTGTGTGCCAGTATCAAAGAGCAATATCGGATATCACAGTAAGCAAACAGTAATATCACATTATGAAAAAATTGGCATGATATCCGAACTATGCAACTTCAGTTCTTGACATCATAATGTGTAGAAATGAATGTATACTATTTTCAGATCCTATATTTCTCTATGCACACCTGATTTAAATGAAATTATTACCAACAAAGTGAGGTGTATGAAATCTTGTGCATAGTAGAAAGTTGTAGAGAAATGCATGTTGAACTTGGGCTTGAAACTAAAATATTTATAAACCAAAGGAAATGTCACAAAATGCATTTGAGCCTGACCGCTGCTCTCTAAAACAGTGCAAAGTTGTTGTTGTTTTTTTTTTTTTAATACTCTTTACTTCCTCACTTAAACAGTCTCTCCATAATCATCAGAAAAACCAATGTTCTAGGAGAGACAGAATCAATGTCTCCCTTATGTACATCATAGCTCATAGTTAGGAAAAAAATACCGTATTAGAAACTGTCACTCAGACTGTTCTTGCACGGGGTTATGTGATTCCAGGAGCGCCATCCTGCCCTGCTCATTATTACAAGGATGGATATACTGCAGGCACACCCTGCAGTAACCCTGGAAAGTTAGTCTGGGTAAACGGAAGAGATTGATTTAAGAACTATAATCTTTAAGCATCTTTTTTTTTTTTTTTAAGATTTTATTTATTTGACAGAGATCACAAGCAGGCAGAGAGGCAGGCAGAGAGAGGGGGGGAAGCAGGCTCCCCGCCTATCAGAGAGCCCGATATGGGACTTGATCCCAGGACCCTGAGATCATGACCCAAGCCGAAGGCAGAGGCCCAACCCACTGAGCCACCCAGGCGCCCCATCCTTAAGCATCTTAAGTCAGGTTTCATTATTACTTGGATCCAGCACCAACAAACACTGCCAGTAAGGAGTGCAGTAAATTACATCGGGAGCCATCAGGGATGGGTGTAGTGTCAAAAGCCCCATTTCTCTCTACCAGCTCAGCTCACGCCTCGAGAATTTTCCTCATTTCATGTAGCTTTTGAACTGGGCCACAGTCCACCCCAGAATTCCATTTACTCACACGATCACTAACCTGGACTGTTGACATGCCTCCTTCCCTCACAGACTCTGTCTCACGCTGAAACAGGAAATACACGATGCTTTTCTGCTTTCAGGACAGTGGATTGAGTGTGAGGGTTGTAACAGCTGTTGCACGTGTGCCAGGGAGGCAGCCAGACCCTGAGGTCTCCATCTGTGTCTCCATCTCCCGACTTTTTAACCTCACCTCCCTTCAGAACCGCTGTTATTTCACCTGCATTTGCAATGACCGTGCAGGCTTGGGGAACTGGGAATCTTTATGGGGAGGTGGGGAATCCCTGTGGGGAATCTTTATGGGGAGGTGGGGAATCCCTGTGGGGAATCCTTATGGGGAGGTGGGGAATCACAACCTTCTATTAGCATCTCTGAAGAGACTATCTTCATGGAGTTTAGGAGAAGCTCACCTTTTGTGTGATCCTTGGATGCAGATAGGATCTCATATAGAGGAAGCAGGAAATTCTGAGGTCTAATTTGTGATGGACTGACAACGTAGCAATAAAGTTCATTGGCTGTGGAATCTCTCTTTGCTAAGTTGTTATTCTCCCTGAAAATGAATTTTCTACTAATCTGTAGGCACAGAGATATACCATCCCTTAATTTATGAGCAGAGATTTGGAATCTGATAACATACTTGCTGAGGCTATTCAATGAGTGAATACAAGTGAAAAAGAACATGAAGCCACTAATGAGCATTAGAAATGATTAGATTCATGGCACAACTCAGTTCCAATGAATATGAAAGTTAGATGATGAGGAATTTTTGTGGAAAAATGTGATTGAGCAATATTGGCCCCAGTCATACAGGAAGTCTCAATAACAATAACAAGATTTGTAAATAAACAAAAGCACCAACATTGGATGGTTTCACAGGCAGATTCTCCCCTTTAAAAAAATGTCAGTGATGCCTGGGGGGCTCAATCGTTTCAGCGTCTGCCTTTAGCTCAGGTCATGACCCTAGGGTCCTGGGATCTTGCCCTGCATTGGACACCCTGCTCAGCAGGGAATCTGCTGCTCCCTCTGCCCACCTCCCAGCTCCTATTCCCCGCCCCCCCACTGCCGGTTAAGCTTGAGTCCTCTCTCAGAAATAAATCTTTTTAAAAAAATGTCAAATAATTCAATTCTCACTCAGTTCAAGATCATTGATAACTACCACACTCCTCTACTCTTGTTGTCAAGGGCACTCATTACTTTTGTAAGATATGATGGAATATAAAATTCGAGTATACACCAACCCTTGATATTTCTAATTAACAATTCCAAACTTTGATTCTGGCTCACTATCTAATTATCCTCCGTTTCTAAGTGAGGAATTAGAGCTATGATGATGGAGAAACCACACATACACACATCACGCACAGAGGCAAACTCAGACATGCATGCGTAAAATCAAACACTGCCATGTACGCATTTATACCTCCAACCATAAGCTATCACGAGCACAATCATCTACACATTTATTACAACCTCTGCTTGAGTCATTCACACAACAGCACACACACTCCTATGGTCACAGTCCCATTCACATAATCACATACTACAACCACAATCATGTGTATTATGATAGCATGTTCATATGTGGAAGAATACTAATGCTTCTGGAACTCAGGATTATTGAAAAATGGGACCTTTTACACCTTTTATACTTTCCTAACCCTCAACATCCCACCAGGAACGTGTGTGCAAGTGCACCATTTAAAGAGGTGCAGTGACCATTGTCTCCTCAGGAGAGGTGCCTGGCAGGAAAGCTGGAGTATTTGTGGAACAGTGTAAGTGTGAGAATGTGCAGAGTAAGACAGGAGAGCATAGGGATAAATGAGATACAGGGAGCATGGGGGTGTCAGGAGAGAGGGTGCAAGGGGAGAGTACAGACAAAGAATGAGGTTGAAGGTCACAGAAAATAAAATCTAGGGACGCCTGGGTGGCTCAGTGGGTTAAGCCTCTGCCTTAGGCTCGGGTCATGATCTCAGAGTCTTGGGATCAAGCCCCGCATGGGACTCTCTGCTCAGCAGGGAGCCTGCTTCCCTCTCTCTCTCTCTGCCTCTAACTACTTGTGATCTCTGTTAAATAAATAAAAAAATAAAATCTTATTAAAAAAAAAGAAAAAAATCTATTGTGGGTCTAATGTTTGCAAAAGATGCATACTTCTTTGCAATGTATGCAAAGAAGTTAAGGGGTTGGAGGATTGTGGATACAAAGAGCTTGAAAAAAATGCAGAGTCATGGTAGAAAAGGGGATAACTGGAAGTAATTCAATAGCATGAAAGACCACTGCATCCCCTTCATCTATGCAAGCTAAGTTTTGCCACATAACCACGTCTTCTTCCTCTCTGTGTGGGTTTTTGTGATTTCACGTGAGAATAATGTTGACCTTAAAATTAAAACAAGTTATTTTGCCAGCAAAAATGGGTTTATTTGGGAATAGCAGAGAATTGCAACTAGGGACAAGCAAGCTCTGGCAAAACAATAGCTTGCCTGGAGAACAAAGCACGGGAACACCCTTCTCTAGTGGAAGATGTGGGGTTTGGAAGGGCTTCCATAAAAAAAAAGCCCACTGGAGTAAACTGGGTTTTGAAGGGTAGTGGCTTCTCATTGGCTCTGGTGTTGCCAGGCAAGGAGAATACCTCTCTTCATCCTGCTGGGGAAGTCTAGCAGAAAGGCTTCTTCCTGTTGAGGTCTGCCTTCAGAGTGGTAGGGCACGGGAGCGCTCCCTTCTGGCCTCCCAACTCCATTCGGTGAGGCTTTTGTTACTCAGCTTCCCGGTAACAGGCAGGTATCCTGACATGTTGCCCCTTTCAGTATCAGAATATTTATTCCCTAGCAACAAGATCATTGTCCTACATAACCACAGTATACTTGTTACACTTTGTACACTACTGCTGTTATTATTTTTGTTTAAAGATTTATTTATCAGAGAGCCCGAGTGAGTGTGCGCAAGCAGGGGACCCCAGAGAGTGAGAAGCCAACGTGGGACTCAGTCCCAGGACGTTGAGATCATGACCAGGGCCAAAGGCAGACACTTAAAGAACTGAGCCGCCCGGATGTCCCATCACTGCTATTTTATATTCATCTAGTAGAGAGTCCGTATACACATTTCCTCCAGTGATGCAATCATGGCTTTCTCCAAGTTTTCATCTCCAGGATTCAAGCATATTACAAGGATTGCATTAGTCTTCTTGACCCTTTTGTCTCTAGTTTCTTTCCCCTGGAACAGTCGTCTCCATTTTTTAAAATTTTCATCTTGTAAGACATGATTTTGTGGAATGCATCTCAGGATGTCCTGTAGTGTGAATTTCTGTTCTCTTCAGAATCTGATTCCAAGGATGTGTCACACTGAGATACACACAATTGTATAACCCTCTTTGGATGTCACACCACAGGTGAATGTTATAGGTACTTCCCATTTTTGGTGATACTTGGTGATAATAGAGACAGCCCAAGTCTGTAGGGCTTAACGGAAAACTGTCAGATCAAGTTTCCTCTAGAAAAACTCTGAGAGCAGGCAGTGGCACCACCTTGGCTCCTCTCCCACTCCCATCCACTACTCTGTCTTTCTGGAACAATTCCAAGAACCCCAGAGTTCAGGGTAGCCCCTGTCCTGCTGGTCCAGGGCTGGTACTATTTCCTAACACCCGGACTCAGAGAGACAACTTTAATTTGGTGAGCCAATTTCTATCTTTTGGGTTAAAACCTGTGCTTCAAGAGTAACTTGCAGCATCCCACCTCCTATTTCTGGGGAGTGTACTGATTGTCTTTCATGGCAAAAGCAAACAAAATACATGAATGCAAGTGAATAATCTATCCAAATCTGTCAAGATCTCTATTCTCTCTTTTTATAAAGGCCTTTCTCTATCCCCCTCTTCTTACTTAGTTGTGCTCTCATGCAGGATTATTCTTAGGCTCAGTAATACAAGCAAAGAGACACAGAGAATCTGTTCCTAGAATTACAAGGCCCAGCATCTATAAGCCCCTGGGGAAGATACAAGCAACTCCCAGGGTATTTTCAGAATTGGCTCACACAATGTGAAGTTCCTAGCACAGGGCCCCATGCTGTATGCCCCCTACAGTGCATGTGAGTACATAGTAGGTGTTCTAGAAACATCGATTCTTCTGAAATATAGTTGACACGCAATGTTACATTACTTTCAGTTGTACAACATAGTGATTGTACAAGTCTGTATGTTATGCTCAGCATAAGTGTAACTATTATCTGTCATCCTACAACACTATTATGATATCATTGCTTCGATTCCCTGTGCTGTACCTTTCATCTTCACAATTTTTTCATTCTGTAACTGGAAGACAGCACATCCTACTCCCTTCACCCATTTTGTAACTCCCCACTCCGTTCCATGCTCGCAATCACCAGTTTGTTCCTAGAGACATTTAATAAATGATTGAATGTTATTTCCCCAAAACAGCCTTGTTCAAAGACTACTATTGTCTCTAGTCCCCTCTCATGTTACAAAGAGACAACTGAAAACGTGATCTCTCAGGGAAGTCTATACTGGGAACAAATAATATTTGTATTGCAATATGTGAGTTGGTGAAAGAGGTTCTAGCTTTCTCTGCCTTCTCTTACTAAATCATAGCAACTAAAAGTGGGGTCTAAGGGGTCCAGCACCAGAACCATCTGAGGATGTGTACAAGTCCATTAGATCTACTCCCTTAATAAATTTAAGTATGCGGTGCCTTACTAAGTATAGTCACCCTGCTGTACATTAGATCTCCAGAACTTATGAAAGTTTGTACCCTTGACAAACATTTCCCATTCCCCCCCCCACACCACAAAAAAAATTACATCTTTTTTTTAAACTTTTTTAAAAATTTATTCGACAGACAAAGATCACAAGTAGGCAGAGAGGCAGGCAGAGAGAGAGGAAGGGAAGCCTTTTTTTTTTTTTTTAAGGAAAAATAAAATGTATGGTTTATTTCTTTGTTATACAAAGAAAATTAAAAGTGATCCAAAACATCTTCACCCATCTCCCATGTCCTTCCTGACATAATGAGGACATACAAAATCAGGGCAAGCTAGATTAGGAGTCCAGCTCAGGGTCAAGTTTTTCCACTTTGATGACTATCTCTGGAGCAGATGTAGCAGCATTGGCCTGCTGGTTCTCAACCTCTGACTCCGACAACACTTCTTCCTTTATCTTCACGGGCTTATTACTGGCTTCCTGCTGAGCAGAGAGTCCTCCACAGGGCTCGATCCCAGGATCCCGAGATCATGACCTGGGCTGAAGGCAGAGGCTTTAACCCACTGAGCCACCCAGGCGCCCCAAAATGACATCTTTTTGCAGTGATGGATATGATAATTGGTATGATAATTGGTATATGATATGGTATGGTAATCCTATAATAGTGTATACATACACAAAAAAACATTTGGGGGCGCCTGGGTGGTTCAGTGTGTTAAGCCTCTGCCTTCGGCTCAGGTCATGGTCTCAGGGTTCTGGGATCGAGCCCCGCATCCGGCTCTCTGCTCAGCAGAGAGCCTGCTTCCCCCTTTCTCTCTGCCTGCCTCTCTGCCTACATGTGATCTCTCTCTCTGTCAAATAAATAAATAAAATCTTTTAAAAAAATCATTTGTATAGCTTACATGTATCCAGTTTTTCTGGTCATAGTTCGGTAGAGCTGAAAATAAATTGGTTTCAAAATTGCAACAGGAGAAAATATGAATTCATGGGCCCCACCCTGGATTCTGAATCAGAATTTTTCTTTTTTGGGGAGGGGGTAAAGATTTATTTATGAGAGAGAGAGAGAGAGAGAGCAAGAAAGAGAACATGTAAGTGGGGGTGGGGGAGGGAAAGGGGAGTGGCAGAGGGAGGGAGAGAAGCAGAGTCTCTGGTGAGCATGGAGCTGGATGCTTAGGAACCTGAGATTAAGACCTGAGCTGAAATCAAGAGCCAGATGTTCAACCACCTGAGCCACTCAGGCCCCCCTGAATCATAATTTCTAATTATGGACCCTTATAACTTGTTTTATCAAAATCTCCAAGTGACTAGCGTGCATTTTATAGGTTGAGAAGCAATATATAAATACATGCTTTTCAGTCTTGGTTTCTCTGGGGATCACCTGGGTAGTTTTCAAAATTATCCTCATCTGTGACCATCACTAAAAACATCAGTCTTTGCATCTGCCGTGAAGTCCAGTTTCAATGTCCCTGGGGGGACCTGGTGGCTCAGTTGATCATCTGCTTTGGGCTCAGGTCATGATCCCAGGGTCCTCGGATTGAGCCCTGCATTGCGCTCTTTAATTAGCAGGGAGCCTGCTTCCCCTTCTCTCTCTCTGCCTGCCTCTCTGCCTGCTTGTGATCTCTGTCAAATAAATAAATCTTTAAAAAAAATTAAATTTGGGGGGTACCTGGGTGGCTCAGATGGTTAAGCATCTGCGTTTGGCTCAGGTCATGATCTCCAGATCCTGGGATCAAACCCCATGTTGGGCTCCCAGTTCAGCAGGGAGTCTGCTTCTCTCTCTCCCTCTGTCCCTCCCCCTGCTCAGGCTCTCTCTCTCTCTTTGTATCTCTTTGTCTCAAATGAATAAATAAAATCTTTTAAAAAAAAGAATTTTTAAAAAACAGAATCAACCTAAATATCCAAAAATTAGAGGTCTGTGAAATAATCCATGCCTCATCCATTGAACTGAAGGCTAGGTATATATTGAGGAACTGGTTACTGGGTGGTTCGGTCGATTAGATGTCTGACTCTTCATTTCAGCTCAGGTCATGATCTCAGGGTGGGGAGATCAAGATTGCATCTGGCTCTGCATTGAGTGTGAAACCTGCTTGAGATTCTCTTTCTTCCTCTCTCTGTGCCTTTCCCCCCCCCCCCCCCCCCCCCGCCCCTTTTGCACTCTCTCTCTAAAAAAAAAAAAGGGAAAGAAAGAAGGAAAAAATGCTTACAATTCAACTGAAAAAATTGAATAGATGTTTGGCTTTTTGATCAGACAGTTTCAAGTGTGATTCCAATATTTGTTACCAATGTAACATTTCTTTTTCGCGTAAATATCTTAAAGACTTCTGAACAAGATGTAAGTTATATCCTTCACTTGTATGTAGCGGATATAAATCCCTCTCTACAGAAACATGCATTCACATTTGTCCCTAGCTGTATAATTTTAAATCTCTTATAAACACATGTATTGATACCGAGTTAAATGTTTGCATGTCAAGGCACCTGCTTGGCTCAGTTGGTTAAGTATCTGCCTTCGGCTCAGGTCATGATCCCAGGATCCTGGGATGGAGCCCCGAGTCGCATTGGGCTCCCTGCTCAGCAGGGAGTCAGCTTCTCTCTGCTTGTTGGGCTGCTCTCCCCTGCTTATGTGCTTGCTCTCTTTCTGTCAAATAAATAAAATCTTAAAAAAAAAAAAAGTTGGAATGTCATTTTATGTTCGTATTGTATTTTAGATAATGTTATGCAGCTTTTCTCAACATTTATGTGATATGTTAGAGGTTTTTATTAGTAAAAACAGAATTAGTACATACTTAAAATAGTCATGTAATCATTTGCTTATTGATCACATGTACATTGTTTAAGGTTTCTTTCATACGAAGAATGCTATATTTGTTTCAAACAGCTTTGTGTATGTTGATTTCCATGGAGTATAGAACGTGAACTGTAATCACTAGTTCAAATGTCTATGTACGTAACAATTTGATGGATGCTTTAAGGAATCCCTGAATTGATGCAATTTTTTTTAAGATTTTTTATTTATTTGACAGAGATCACAAGCAGACAGAGAGGCAGGCAGAGGGAGAGGAGGAAGCAGGCTCCCTGCTGAGCAGAGAGCCCAATGCTGGGCTCAATCCCAGGACCCTGGGATCATGACCTGAGCTGAAGGCAGAGGCTTTAACCCACTGAGCCACCCAGGCGCCCGAATTGATGCAATCTTTGATATTTATCACAATACTGAGTCCATTTGTCTAGGAATTATTAACTTTTTTTGTTTGTTTTCTTAAAAACAGCTTTATTGGAGAGGCATCTGGGTGGTTCAGTTGGTTAAGTAGCTGCCTTCAGCTCAGGTCATGGTCCCGGGGTTCTGCTTCTCAATCTTCCATGGTCCCTCCCCTACCCCCGCTCCCACCTCATTCTGTCATGTGCTCTCTCTCTCTGTCTCTCTCTCTTTCTCAAATACATAAATAAAATACTTAAAAAATAAAACAGCTTTAGGGGTGCCTGAATGGCTCAGTTGGTCAAGTGTCTACCTTTGGCTTAGGTCACGATCTCAGGGTCCTGGTATCGAGCTCCACATCGGGCTCCCTGTTCAAGAGAGAGCCTGTTTTTCCCTCTCCCTCTGCTGCAACCCCTGCTTGTGCTCTCGTACTCTGACAAATAAATAAACTCTTTTTTAAAGCTTTGTTGGAATATAATTTACATGCCATACAATTCACCTATTTAAGTGTGTAATTCATAGCTTTTTAATATATTCACCTGTTTATACAACCAAACCCTAGTAAGTTCCAGAACATTTTATCACCTGCTAATGAAACCCCATACTCTTTTTTTTTTTTTTTTAACTTATTTGACAGAGAGATCACAAGTAGGGAGAGAGGCAGGCAGAGAGAGAGGAGGAAGCAGGCTCGCTGCCGAGCAGAGAGCCTGACGCAGAGCTCAGTTCCAGGACCCTGAGATCATGACCTGAGCCGAAGGCAGAGGCTTAACTCACTGAGCCACCCAGGCGCCCCTCCATACTCTTTCTATCACCACACCTAAGCAAACACTAATCTGCTTATTTAATTTATTAATTTATTTATTTTTAATAATATATATTATTGTTATATATAATATATATTATATATAATATATATAATATAACAATATATAATAATATATAATAATATATTATTGTTATATAATATATAATATATAAAATATAAATATTATATATAATAATATATAATAAATATATAATAATATAATTATTGTTAATTATTAACTTTTTACAGTTTTGTTGATATATAATTGACATGTAACATATTAGTTTAAGGTGTACAATGTAATTATTTATATGTATATTTAGAAATGTTTACCACAATAAGTTTAGCTAACATCCATGATCTCAAGACCCTGGGATCATGACCTGAGCCGAAGGCAGAGGCTTTAACCTACTGAGCCACCCAGGTGCCCCAAAACTTCCAGTAATTTGGCTGAAAGGGGCAAGTGTGGGCATGGCATCCTTGTTTTGTTCCTGATCTTAGATGGAATGACTTTCAGCTTTTCACCATTGAGTATTATGTTAGCAGTGGTCTTATCATAGATGGCCTTTATTATATTGAGGTACATTCTCTCTAAACCAAGTTTGTTCAGAGTTTTTATCATGAATAGATGTTGAAAATTGTCAGAGGCTTTTCCCTGTATCTTTTGAGGTGATATGATTTTCATCCTTTGTATTAATGAGGTCTATCACACTGGTTGATTTATGGATATTGAACCATCCTTGCATCCTGGAAATAAATCCCACTTGATGGTGTTGCATGCTCCTTTTAATGCCCTGTTGAATTTGACATGCTAATATTTTATTAAATATTTTAAAAAGATTTTATTTGTTTATTAGACACAGAGATAGAGATCACAAGTACGCAGACAGAGAGAGAGGGGGAAGCAGGCTCCCCACTGAGCAGAGAGCCGGATGAGGGGCTCGATCCCAGGAGCCTGAGATCATGACCTGAGCCGAAGGCAGAGGCTTAACCCACTGAGCCACCCAGGCGCCCCTGTTAAATATTTTTTTGTAGCTATGTTCATCAGCTATGTAATTTTATTTTCTTGTATCCTTGTCTTGTTTTGGCATCAGGGTAATACTGGCCCTGAAAAATGAGTTTGAAAATGTTCTGTCCTCTGTGATATTTTGGAAGAGTTGGAAAAGAGTTGGTATTCTCTAAATGTTTGATTGAATTTACTAGTGAGCCATCTAGTCCTTTGGGCTTTTCATTTGTTGAGAGGTTTTTGATTACTCTTTCAATAGTTTTATTAGTAACTAGTCCATTTAGATTTTTCTTTTGTTCTTCATGATTCAGCCCTGGTAGGTTGTAGGTTTTTTGGAATTTATCTATTTCTTATAGATTTTCCAGTTTTTTGACATAATTGTCCATAGTAATCTCTTTTGATCATTTGTGTGCTATCAATTGTAATGTCTCCTCTTCCATTTCAAGTTTTATTTAAGTTCTCTCTTTCTTTTTTTTTTCTCTCCTTCCCTTCCCCTTTTTTTTTTTTTTTTTTTTTTTTT
>PISX010023627.1:0-29430 GCA_004024625.1 Mellivora capensis
GTCACTGGCCCTGGCCCGCCCTGACATACTCCCCTTCCCACATGCTGAGTGCTCCCCTTTCTCTTCTGCAGAGTTCCAGAAGGAGGCTGAACCCGAGGGCAAGAAGAAGGGGAAGTTCAAGAACATGAAGGTGCTGAAGCTGCTAGGAAACAAGCGGGATACCAAGAGCAAGTCCCCAGGGGACAAGAGCTAACAGCGAGGGCAGCCAGCTGGGACTTCCGCTCCTCCTGGCACACACAGCCAGGAGGGCACCCTGCTTCCCATCAGGATCGGTCCTGGGGAAAGATATTGTCAGGGGAGGGGGCCTCTGGGTGACAGCCTCTCCCTCCTCAGGGTCCTCTGGCTGGTCTGGGCCAAAGAATTTTCTTCCCTCTTCTTGGGGCTGCAGGCAGCTGTGGGTCAGCCCTGCTCAATCTGGTTCTGATGATTCCAGATGCTGTGATGGACCCAAGAAGCAAGGAGGGCCCTGGGTTCAGGGAGCAGCAGGGGCGTAGCACCCCTGCCTTGCATCCCACCCACCACCTGCCAGGACTGGCAGCCCCCGGGTCCCTCTTCCCTCTGTACCATGTCCAGATGGGATTCTTAGTAGTCAGAGTTCTGACCTGAAGGTCCTTCCACCCATGCGGTCGGCCCATGGTGGACCTCTGGCCCAGGTCTCCTGCCTTCAGGGCCCTGCTGCTCTTGGCAGGCCAGCAAGCCTGGCTTGGATGCACTGGCTTCTTCCCACCCCAGCCCTGGCTCCGAGTCCCTATTTTCCTTTCCAGCGCAGGTGGCCCCGAATCTGTTTCTCCTCACTCAGGAGCTCTATTTATGAAGTCTAATTAAGTTTGAGCTTGTTACTCTGTCCTCAGACACGAATGGGCCTGATGGACAAATTCCTTCCTCTGTCCCTCAGATCTCTAGCAGGTGCTTCTCTCATCTCCCCTCGTCTTCCCCATGGGAAACTTCGCCTCCCAGGAATTGGAGCTGGGTGGGTGCCCTGGAGCTGAGTCCCCAGAGAGGGCCTCTGGGTGACACGCCCCAGTGGCAGTTCTGGTCCCCAAGCATCAGCAGAGGGAGCTGTGTGCTTCACAGAACACACCGTAGTCTGACTCCTCCTTCAGACTTGCCCGGCCGCCCCGGGCTGATCTTGGGTGTGTTCCTGGGTGTGTTCATCACCTTTCTGTCTCCTCACACCTGACTGTTGTCCATTCTCTCCCGACTTGTTCCCCCAAAGGACTGATGGCCACTCACTGCACTGTGATGGCCATGGGAGAGGAGCAGCCGATGGGGACAACGGGCTTGTGTCCAGCAGCCCTCAGTCAAAGCACTGTTGCTATAAGCTATCTCTGGGGCTCCCTGGGGCGCTCTAGGGCCCCCTCCCTCAGCACACCTCTGGGGAAAGTACGTACTGTATTAACTCCTGAGGATTTTCCTCGCCAACAATAAATGGAGACAACCTCAGTTGCCAGTGCCCCCGAGCCTTGGGCACTTTGCCCTCAGCTGGCTCTGCCTTCTTCTCTGCCTCTGCCATGCCCCTTGGTCAGGCATCTCTGTTCGCCTGGGAGGCGCAAGCGGGGTATCCACAGCCAGGGACCTCGGCCCCCAGGGCCTGGCAGTGGGCAGGACTCTTCCTCTGCCGGGAGTGGCGGCTCCTGCGCAGCCCCTGGGGTCTCCTTCCAAACATGCCTGTTGACCAGAAGCTGGTCACCAACTCCAAAGACTTTTGGGGGCCTGGAGGGTCACATACCTGATGAGGCTGGGTGTAACCCGAGGGGTGGCTCTGTCAGGCTGTCTTGGTGTCCGAGACTTAGGTAGTGGGGACTGAGGTGAACGAGGTTGTCTGTGTCCCAACTCTTAAGGGGCAAGTTCTTCCTTAAGTTAACCGTAGCCTGTGGGGATGTGGGCCCAGTGTGGCCAGACCTTTCCATTTTTCAAAAGAAGCTGGAAATCCAGATTGTGTGTGTGTGTGTGTGATTTGTAAATATTGGCAACTAGTCTGAATTTAAATCAAGGGCAGGCTGTGTTGTGACGGGTGGGCCAAAGTTGTCCTGGGGTTCTCCAGTTTGCTGTCTCGGGGCTACGTGAGGGGGCCTTTGGAGCGGAGGACAGCTGTCCTTATCATGGTACACCCTCTGCGCTCAGGTTCTGGAGGGTACGCGGACACAGGCTTCCCATGGAAATGTTTCGGAGCCAGCCCTTCCTTGAGCTGCCCCTTCCGCTAACCTGTCTGAGGCCGTGCGGCCATGTTTGTTCGGCCGCCGGAAACTTGGGTCATGTGGCCTGTAGGATTATACGAAGCCCTCCAGGTGGAAGTGTTGGCTGAATTTTCCAAACTGTTTTGATGTATGGGGACGGGAAACTGACAGAGGCCTGGAGAGTTGCAGGGCTTGTGGTTGTCAGAAGACATGGGGACTTATGTGTGATCGGGGACGGGGGGCGCCTCTATAGGCCTTTGAGGTGGGGCATCACCCTTGAGCCATGGGAGCTGAGACCATGGTGCTGCTCGGGCTCCCACAGCGCACAGGCTGGGATCGGAGCTCCCAAGCCAGGCTCCTTTGGTCTAGCTCTCGACCACCCTTGTGTTCCTGTGGGCTGTGGGGTTCGTGGAAAGCCCGAGAACTAACATCTTACCCTGAGTAGGCTCCTTGCCAGTCGAATGACCTTGGTGACAGTGTCTTGGGGAGCCTTAGGCTTCACACAGGGGGAGCGAGCCGCGCACGGTTTTATTGAGAGAATGAACCAAATGAAATTCAGCCCCTGAGGCAGTGCCCCGGCCATGGGGTGTCCGAGAAGTGTTGGTTCTCATTTCCACTTGAGATATACAAACAGACAAAAGGCATCTGTACTTGAAAGATTCTAACTCCTTGAACAAACAAGCCCATCCTTTTGAAAACAGAACGGTGTATGTCATGACCTATGTTAAATATGTCTTACTGGCCAATTAATCATAGTGGTTAAACATTTACCTAAGGCTGTGAGAAGTCAGATAAGGAGATCCTAAGGCAGGTAGGAAGGAGTCGTATTCATTCCACAGGTCTGAAAACTGAATGTGGAGGACTCACAGTGGGTGTTGGGGGAGAGGGAGGAAGAGGCCTGTTGGATGCTCTCGGACACATGCCCAGGGTGGTGAGATCAGGCCTTGCCTTTACTGTGTATGGGCTCTTTCCCTGAGAAAAGACTCGAAGTCGTGTGTGTGTGTGTGTGTGTGTGTGTGCGCGCGCGCACGCGCATATGAGTGTGTGTCTGTGACTGTGGCCAGCAGCCCAGCTGACCCAGGCTCCTGGGCAGAGTCTTGAGGAGAACGAGCCCATTCCCTGAGGTTGGTTCATTTTCCAGAGTGCCGTGTGTGCCCAGGGTCCCCTAGGCCAAGGCAGGGCTGCATAGTCATCTGATGTGACTGAAGGCCAGGGTAGATGGGCTGACTTGGGGGGGGTGATGGCTCTGCTTGGCCAGGGGGTAGGCTCCAGTGGTCCAGGATGGGTTACCCTGCCCCTGTCTCTGGAGACAGGTCAAGGGGTGGCAAGAGCCTTCCTAAGGTCCTCACTCCTCTTGTGGTCAATGTCTTCCATTTCATGTAATTTCTGCAAAGGGCATCAGGGAAAGCTGGGGATCAGGGAGGGAACTTGAGGAGCTGCTGCTGATGTGAGGCTAGAGAAGACTCCCAGACCTGGGCCCAACCTGACCTGGGCCCGACCCGGGCGCCGGCTGCGTCATCCACTCCCGTCTCCTGATGCACGCTCTTGGCGGGCCATCCCCCACCCCCTTCCTGTTGCTTCTCCTACCTGGGAGATCTCAGTGAGGATGATCCCTCGGTACTGTCTGCCCTGTCCCAGAGCCTCCATGCCAGCCAGGAATTCTTTCCTCTCCTGGATTTCCTTTACCACTAGATGGGGGAGAAGGGTTGTCCATGTCCAGGGCAGTAGGGAGCCCACAGGCTCCTGGGACGGGTGGCGGGGGCAGCAGGTTGCCTCTCTCGGGGAGAGGAAGCAGTTCTGGGGTCAGACAGTGTTTCTCACTCTGGCCGCTGAAGAAGGGCCCCTCCACGCCCCCCACTCCAGCATAAGTGGCCCCTCAGTGGCTTACATTCTTCAAAGCGGTCCAGCTCGGGGGCTGAGTCCTCTTGCCGCACCGGAGGGGGCTTTCTTTTCCATTCCTCTGAGTCCTTCCCGGTAGCAAAAATATTTTGGAGTCTTCGCTTCTCTTTGTCCAGATCTCCTGTAGGGCCCAGAAATGGCCTCATTAAGGCAGGCAGGGCACCCCATTCATGGCATGCTTTGCTCCAGGGTTCTTGGGCTACACGGAGGGGGCTTCTGCATACTGGGTGCCTTCCACCCTGGGAACCCCTGAGCTTGTGTCAAGACAGGCAGGAAGGGGAAGGGCTGGGAGAACGAAGGTCAGAACCCACACACGGCTCTGGTGCAGAGCGAGGCTAAGAAAACCGTGCCTGCCATGACGGCGGCCTGGGCAGAGAGGCTGCGTGGAGTTGCACTGGACGCCAAGCAGGAAGGGGGACAAGGGCTCCGCGGAGTGGGCTGCATGCAGAGGAGCTCTCGACTGGAGCGACTGTCACCTTAAGAGAGCAGTGGCCATGAGACCAGATAGTCAAACGTTCCTCAGGGACTGGTGGCCTCCAGGTAATCATTACAGAGTTCTCAGAAAATAAAGGATCACCTAACCGGTTTCCCCTGGACCCTGAACACCCCAAGCGAAGGCGTGCCAAGGTTCAAGCACATTCGTATAAACAGCATGAGAACTTCCTTAGAAACCTGCTTGCCTGCCCTGTGGGCTGCTTGGCCCTCCGGCCCCCCTCGAGGCCCTCTCACTTACGGGTGGCTTGAGGCTTGAATGGTTCCCGGCTGTAGGCCCCGTTGGCTTGGCACAAGCTGGCAGGCCGGAGGTGGGGCCGGGCTGCCAGGATGGGAGGCAGGTAGATGGCTGAGGCTGGCTGTTTGGAAGGCAAGACCCTCTGGCTGGATGTTGGGCTGCACTGTAGGGGCAGAGTGTCTCCTCCTGGGGAAGGAAGGTTCGGGTGAGGTGCCGGGGGGCGGGGATCCCCCTGTGTTGGGTTGGGTTTCGTTTTGTGAAATTATAAAAGTGATACCGCCTGTTACAGCAAGTCAAAGAGTATAGAAGTCTTCCCTTCTGCCCTCCAAGCCCCCACCCCCACCTCGCAACGAGCAGTTGTTAGAATCTGGTGGTCTTGTTCCAGACTTTCTGACGTTAATACAAACATGTTCAAAGATGTGTGTGCGTATGTGACCTCTGTGTCTCAAACACTGGCCCCTACTGTGTTATCTTCTGTAAGAGACTCTTAACAAGGTATCGTGGACAGACTTCCAGATCACTCCATTTATATATAACTTATTTTTATAGCTATATACTAGTTTCCAGAATGGATACATTATTTATTTTATTCAACTAGTCTCCTAATTTCAGAAATTCAAGCTGTTCCCCCCTCTTTTTTTTTTTTTTTTTTTTTTTTACTACTTCAAACTAATGCTGCAATAAACATTCTTGTGCATCAAGCCTCTATCCTGGTGCATTTATTTCTATAGATGGATTCCTAGCACCTGCTTGGTCCACAGGCAGGGAGGGATGGTTTGGGTGGTAATACAAACCAGTCCCTCCTCCTGTCCATCCCCATGGTCTTGGCCCAGGTCTGGGGCTCCTCCCCTAGGCCAGCCAGGTGTGTCACCTCCTATCTGGTTGTCTGGTCCCTCCTCTCAATCGCCCCAAAGCCCAGCTCAGAGCAGGTCCCACCTGTTGCTTTGATCTGGCTCCCAAGTACCTCTTCTACTTTTCCAACCTTCTATCATCCACTCAGCAAAGAGGTACTAAGCATCTGCTCTGTGCTAGGCCCCGGACAGAGGGGTAAAGTAAGATGAAGTCTTGCCCTCGGGGCACTTACATTTGGGGTTGCAGGGGTATGGGTGAAACACACAGACTGTGACCGCAGAGGGACGGACCAGACTAGGTCAGAGCAGCATCTACAGTTTTCAAGAGGGGAGGCAGGGAAGGCCCCATAAAGAGGCTAACATTTGAGAGAAGACCCCAGAGATGAGTAGCTCTGCTGTGTAGATACTTGGGGAAGAACATTCTAGACAGAAGAAACAGCTAGGGCAAAGGCTGTGAGGTGGAAATGTGTCTGGAGTGTCCAAGCAATAGCCCTCAGGAGGCTAGGGTGACAGGAATGGAGCGAGCAAGGCGGGGGTATAGTGGGAGTAGAGGTCAGAGGTCAGGGAGGGCAAGAGAGGCACAGGGCCTTGTAGGCCTCTGGAAAGACTGGCTTTTACTTTGAGGTGGGAAGCCATCAGAAGGTTTTGGGCAGGGAAGTTACATGGTCCTTTGGCTGATGATGAAAATACAGTGTGGGGGCCAAGGGCAGAGGTGGCCAGAGTCAGGAATGGTTTGGAGGTCAAGCAGACCAAAGCAGATGGATTGGATGTGGGGTTTGGGAGAAAGAGAAAGAGGAGCCAAGGACAGTTCCGAAGTGTCTGTCCTGAGGGCCTGGAGGGATGGAGACGCCATTACTTCCCACTAACCTTCCCCTTCCCAGAGTCTCTACCTAGAGTCCCAGCGCGCCTCCTAGAATGTGTCTCCTGCTCCCTCCACATGCTATTTCCGCATGCCCAGGGCCACATGCTGCCTCCTGCTCCCCAGCCTCGGCAGATGATTACAGCCCAAGTAATTCTGGGAGTTTGGGGGCATCTGTGGCTTGCCACAGAACTCGAATGAAGCCTCAGAATAACAAGTAGGATTTGGTTAAGAGGAGAAAAAAAGAGAGGGGATTCCAGAAGAAAGCCGACTCAACACCAGTGGTTGGAGGCAAGTTTTTAAAAAAGAAAACTAAGGGGACACCTGGTTGGTGCGGCTGCCTGAGAGTCTGACTCTTGGTTTTGTTCTCAGGTCATGATCTCAGGGTCTGGGGATCGAGCCCCGTGTCAGGCTCTACGCTGAGCCTGGAGTTTGCTTGAGATTCTCTCCCTCGGCCCCTCCCCCCACTCTCTCTAAAATAAATAAATAAATCTTGCTAAATAAATAAATACATAAAAAGAAAACTTAGAAGAATAAAACTGTCTGGCAAACCTGTTCCTTACCTTGGTTTCTCCCCTAATGAAATCAGTCCTTCAGTAAATATCCAGCGTCTGGGTGCTGGGGGTACTGGGGTGAACAAGGCAGACATAGTCCTTCATCTCCTGGAATTTACTTCCAGTGGAATTCCTAGGTCCTTTTCTCTGTAGTCATGCTGCCGGGGGGCACCAGATTATTCATGGACTGCTGAGTGCAGAGATGGGAGTGATGGGATGGGCATGCGTTAACACACCAGGCTCTGACAGCCTGAGATGTCCTCATCCCCAGCGAGGAGGCTCTGACCCCCGTGCTGGTGTGGCAGAGCTTGCCCTGGCCACCGCTGGACCTGAACTGCCGATATTTGCCTCCCTGGCCCTCCCTTCCCTTTGCTTCTGTGGCTGTTCTGGTGCCCTCCCATGAGCACGTCCTCTGGCACATAAGGCAATCGCTTCTGGTAGACTCAGAGAAAAGATTCTGACATTCTCTCTCTTCAAGGCCACATTACAGGTCTCTGATCCATTAAATGCTGATTCACTCGAACCTCAGGAAGCATGGTAGGGTTCAAGATCTTTGTGAGCACCTTGCTCTCGGGCCCATGTACTTCCATGGTTTGGTTTTCCTTCAAAACAACTAATACGTTGGGTGGCCAGAGGCGAGCTGTGGACACCCTTTGCACACTCCTCCTATACTGGAACTCTGCCAGGTGCTTTGCTTCTGCTAGCTAAGCTGTGACTGATTAAAAAACACATACACACACAGTTCTTTCCTCTGGAGAGCTCCTGTGGGATGTGTGTAACCGGGAGGAACAGATGGCAGACATGACCACGTGGAGACTGTTTTGGCTGGGCAACACGTCTCGATCAGGCTGTGTGATCTCTTGGAAGTCTGGCTAGAGATAGATAGACTGCAAGAGGCTTGCTGTTGTGCTAGGACTCATGTCCCAGGAAGGAGCTAAAATCCTAAAAGGTCAATTCCCCTGGAGCAAGGGTCAGAAATACTATTCACATTTTTTTGGTCTTTTTATTTTTTACTGTTTTTAAAGATTAATTTATTGGGGCATCTGGGAGGCTCAGTGGGTTAAGCCTCTGCCTTCAGCTCAGGTCATGATCTCAGGGTCCTGGGATTGAGCCCCACATCGGGCTCTCTCCTCAGCAGGGAGCCTGCTTCCCTCTCTCTCTGCCTACTTATGATCTCTCTGTGTCAAATAAATAAATAAAATCTTTAAAAAAATAAAGATTTATTTATTTTTAGAGAAAGAGTGAGAGAGAGAGAGAGGGAGGGAGGGAGGGAGAGAGCACGCACAGGAGAAGGGGCAGAGGGAGAGAATCCTTCAAGCTGACTCCTATTAAGTGACAGCCATCATGGGCTCAATCTCACAGCCCATGAGATCATGACCTGAGCCAAAACCAAGAGTTGGGTGCTCAACCAACTGAGCCACCCAGGCGCCCTTTCTTTGGTCTTTTAAAATGAGGCCCCCTACCCCTTAGTATGGAAGAGCGTTGAAAGTGTGGTCTGGAGTCCCTCCGCCCAGGAAGCCTCTGTGGACTGCCTCTTACTTTTCATGGTGTCCATGATGTGGCGCTGTTGGAAGTTAGTCAGTTTGGATTCCTTCATCATCACTGCAAAGATAAAAGCACCTCTATGAGGCCTCCCGGGCTGCAAGCAGAGCCCTTCATCTCATCCTATGCCAGTGTAAAACTGAATCACCCCCTAACCCCATTCTGCACCTGAGTACTCCTTCTCTCCCTTTCCTGCTTCATTGTCTTTTTCTGGAGCACTTACTACCATCAAAATTCTTGGGGCACCTGGGTGGCTCAGTGAGTTAAGCCTCTGCCTTCAGCTCAGGTCATGATCTCAGGGTCCTGGGATGGAGCCCTGCATCGGGCTCTCTGCTCAGTGGGGAGCCTGCTTCCCTCTCCCTCTCTGCCTGCCTCTCTGACTACTTGTGATCTCTGTCAAATAAATAAAATCTTAAAAAAAAAGAAATTCTACATATTTTACTTACTGTACCCCTCCTACTAGAATGTTAGCTCCATGAGACAGCAAGAATGTTTTTTTTTTTTTTTTAACTGCTGTATCCCCAGGACTTAGAGCAATGTCTGAAGCACGTTAAGTGGGTTTAAAATTTTTGTTATTGTGGAGTGAATGAATGAATGGGAGATATTTACTAAGCATGTGCTAGGGGCTGGAGCTACAGTTGTGAGCCCAAACAGGCATCATCACTGCCCCGATGGAGTTCATGGTCTAGAGCGGTAGATGAATATTAACCCAATGGGAAAGAACTAAACATCTGACTACAGGTTGTGCCGTCCGTTGAAGGAAAAGGTATTTGGTGTTGTGAAAGGGCGGAACTGTTGGTTCTACTGTGGTGGTGGCAGGTGGGGAGGCTTCCTGGCTTCCTGGGAAAATTCAAAGTGTGGTCTATGGGGTCTACAAGAATTTTGCAGGTTGTAGGATCCTTGAACCTTTCTGAACCCCAGGCTTTTTATCTATAAAATGACAATAGCAATTGCTGAGCCGCAGGTCATGTAAAGGAGAACCGAGTTACAGAGGGTTAACTGTTCACCACTCTTCTCCTGTCCTTTACAAATACTGACCTCTGAGCAGCTCGCAGGTCCCCGGGGTGTAAGTGGCCGGCCTGGGGCAGCGCCAGAACTCTGTTCCTTTGGTCACCGTCTCCACCCTTTCCTGGGAAGCCATGGGAGGACTCTGAGGAGGGAAAAAGGTAACGGCACAAACCCTGTCTCCCAGGTCCAATTTCTGCTCGCGCACCCCACAACGCCACCCAAAGTCTGGCGGGGGGGGGGGAGGGATGCTGTCGAGCCATAGGAGAATCGTGACGTCGCCGTCAGTATCGCGACAGTGCCTAATCCCCCAGCCCCGAACAGATACACAGGCAGACCCACACACACGAACGGAGACCTCATCCTGACCCGACGCTTGCGGCAGGGAAGCGGTCTCCGGAGGAAGGGGGCATTAGGATAGCCGCGGTCCCGGCAGTGCCCGTCGGGGGATACGCCAAAATTGAACCTCACCCTAAAGTAAGACCCCGGTTGGCTACCCCCAGCCACAGAGAGCGGCTGGGCTCCGGAGACCGTAAACACGGCTCCGCAGCGGCACTGTGCCCGGACCCCGCACAAATACTCTCAGACCTCCGCGACAAGAGCCGCCACTAGCGACTCTGGCTACCATGGTAACGGCCACGCGGCTCTCGACGCGTGCGCACAGTTACGGCTCCGGCCTGCCTCCCGGAAGTACTTGTCTCTGGGTCACGGCGCAGGCGTAGAGTACGTGGGGCACCGCGCGGGAGTCAGGCGCAGGGTTTGCGGGTCTCCGGGAGGGTCTCGGGCGCCGGGCCGCGTCGCGTCGGTGCGGGCGTCATGTCAGATAACGAGGACAAGTGAGTGCGGGAGCTTCGGAAGGGGCGGGTGAAGCGGAAGCCTGGGCCGAAGGAGGCTGTGGAGCCAGGCTCCAGGGGCAGTTTCTGAGGGGACTGCGGGTGCTGAGGGGGCGCGGGGCTGGAGAGGGGAAGGGCGGGGAGCCGGGAGTAAAGACCCGGCGAGAGGCTGGGCACGGAAAGGCCCGACTCGAGGGTCCAGAGAGGAGCAGTGAAAAGGACTTACAGCAGACTTTCGGCGAGCCGGGCTGTGTGTTTTGTATTGGGAGTATTGAGGTGAATTAGGCATAGTCCTGCTCACCGGAGAGGGGACAGGCGCAGAAACAGATAGCACGGGGTCGTGAGAGTACGCGCTAGAAGCGTGTAGCCCAGAAGTCATCCAGGGGAGAGTCTGGCGAGCCCCGGGGGTGTGTGTGTGAATGTCTGTAAGGGTTGCAGTAATCTCGGTGAGAGAAGGTAGTGGCTTGGACTGGGGTGACACTAGTAGACGTGGTGACAAGTGGTTTTGAATTCTGGATTGATTAAGAAGCTAGGGGGCAAATATTTCCGGATGTGCGTGGTCGGAGGAGAGTCTTCTCTGAACATAAAAATAGTGGAATCAGGGGTGGCTGGGTGGCTCAGTGGGTGAGAGCCTCTGTCTTCAGCTCAGGTCATGGTCCCAGGGTCCTGGGCTCTCTGCTCCGCGGGGAGCCTGCCTCTCTGCCTACTTGTGATCGCTGTCTGTCAAATAAATAAATAAAATAATAAATAATTTATTTTATAATAAAATTTTACAATAAATAAATAAATAAATAAAAATTTTAAAACATAGTGGAATCAGCAGCCTAAGTATGTTAGTCAGAACTAAGAACCAGGTGAGATCACCAGGGGAGTGTCAGTAGGGATGAGTAGATGGCTGGTGACCCAGGTGTTAGAGCATTCTAGCATTGAGTGCTCCTGGTAAAAGAGGGGAAATCAGCAGAGGAGATGGAGATGGAGCAGCCAGTGAGGTGGGGAACCCCAGGAGAGAGAGGAGGCCTTGCGGTCAAATGAGTGTATATTGAGTGGTGGTGGTGGGGGTAGTTGGGGAGTGGTCTAGTGACCAACTGATAGATCAAGCTAAATGAGAACAAGAATTGTCTATTGGATTTAGCAATGCGGCTGTCATTAATGAACTTGAGAAGAGTGGTTTTGCTGGAACTGTGGAGGTGAAGGTCTTACTGGAGTGAGATTATGACAGAATGAGAAGAGAGGAATTGGAGACAGGGAAGATAGGCATCTCATGAATTTTGCTTCTAAGAGAAGCATGGAACTAGTACTCTGCGGGAGGTAAAAGAGAAGTACATTTTTTGTTTTTAAAGATTATTTATTTGAGAGAGAGTGAGAGAGAGGTGGGGAAGGGCAGAGAGAGAGAGAGAGAGGGAGAGACAATCTTAAGCATACTTCATGCTGAGCACAGAGCTGGACATGGGGTTCCATCCCACAACCCTGAGATCATGACCTGAACCGAAACCAAGAGTCAGATGCTTAACTGACTGAGCCATCCAGGCACCCCTGTTTGTTTTTTAAGATGGGGAAATAACTACATGTTTATACGTTCATGGGAATGACCCAGTAGAGAGGGAAACAGTGATGGAGAATGAATGAGTCCTAGCAAAATTTGTGGGCTGATGGAGTAAAGATGAAGGAGTAAAATGGAGCAGAAGTTTGATTCGCTCATTAAGTAGTTACTTAATGAGCCCTTTCTACATATCGGATGAGACACAGATCTCTTCTTTCTTTGATTCTAGTGTGATGCTCCAACTAACTGATCTCTTCTTGTACAGTTTTGATGGTGACGACTTCGATGATGTAGAGGAGGATGAAGGGCTTGGTGACTTGGAGAATGCTGAGGAGGTCAGTATTTAGCTGTCGGCTCCCTTTCTCTGCAGCCCAAGCTGCCAAATAAGCCATTTGGTGATAATTGCCTGAATGAGTGAACAGTGTCCCAGTCCTGGGTGGTGGGAAAGTCCAACAGAGTGGGCCATAGCCTATGGCTTTTGGGGCAGTTGGTTTGCTGATGGGTGAAATACCGCCATTCATTCAGCAAGCCTGTGTTGAATGTTTGTAATGTACTAGGTGCCCTGTGGGCAGGGTTTATGTAAGGAGCCAGGAGGAGAACGACCAGATAAAGCTGGAGAGGTAAGGGCCCACATCAGGCAGGATTTTCTAGCCTAAAGGCACTGGAAGCCCCTGACAAGTGTTGAGGCAGAGAGTGGCCTGATCCAGTGTACATTTTAGAAAGGGCATTCTGGCCTCAGAGTGACGAGTGAGTTGGGGAGGTGCAGGAGTAAAAGAGACCATTAGCATCTGTCCATCCAGGTGAGAGACCTGTGGCTTAGACTTGGGTGCTCGTAATGTAGGTGATGACAAAATGGATGAAAGATATTTTGGTGGATTGGATACAGAGCTAAGAAAGTGGGAGATGACAGGGGCGACCCCCAGGTTTCGGGCTTGCATAACTAGGTGGTTGGGTTCCTAACTTCATGAAAGACATACAGCTTTCTGTCCTGTGACTAATGGAGGAAGAACTGCTTTATGGCTCCCGGAAAGGGAACGATCCCTCAATTTTTTTAGACTTGGAAACCAAAGCCTCCCTTTTTGGGTTTTCTCTTTCTGCAAGGCACTCTCAGCTGCCTGTTCACTGAGTCAGAAACCTCCTCCCCATCCTCCTTGTCTCCCCATCCCTGTTCTGTTGATTCTGCCTCCCACACATGGTCCAGCCCTGGTTCTCTTTCTCCGTTCTTAGTGCTTCTGCCTTCATTGCTTTCACTCACTTTGTTGTGGAAATGTTTTACTGGTTTTCCTGCCTTCAGTCTCCCTCCATGCTGCTTGATTTGCCATCCTGCTGCCAGAGTTTTCTCTCTCACCTGATTGATTACTGCTGGTCTTCCTATAGGGTCTGCTTCTGCCCTTGCCCCCTACAGAATAGTCTCAACAGAGCATCCATAGGGATACCTTTAAGTCTTTTTTTTTTTTTTTAAGAGTTATTTATTTGGGAGAGAGAGAGGGTGCGGTGCGCTCGTGTGCACAAGCAGGGAGGAGGGGCAAGGGGTGAGGGAGAAGCAGGCTCCCTGCTGAGCGGGGAGCCTGATGTGGGACTCAATCCTAGGACCCCGAGATCATGACCTGAGCCGAAGGCAGATGCTTAACCAATTCTGCCACCCAGGCGTCCAGGGACACCTTTAAATCTTAAGTCAAATTGTGTCTCTCCTCTATTTAGAACCCTCATCTAGGGTCTTCCCATCTCATACAGAATAAACGCCAAACAGAAGTACAAGGTCCTCCATGCTCTGGCCACCTGCTTTCTCATCTCTTCTTACTGTCTCTGCCATACTAGGTTGACTCCTGCTCAGGATCTTTGCAGTCAAATGCTCTTCCACTGAGCTATACCCCCTGCTCAGGATCTTTGATCACCCTGTTCCCTCTTACAGGAGTGCTTTTCCTGTATGTATGTACATGACGTACAGCTCACCTCCCTTAGGCCTTTGTCCAAGTGTCCCCTCGGTGAGGCTTCCGTGACCATCCTATTTAAAGTGGTAGCGTCCTGGGACGCCCAGGTGGCTCAGTTGGTTGAGTGGCTGCCTTCAGCTCAGGTCATGATCCCGGTGTCCTGGGATCGAGTCCCACATCGGGCTCCTTGCTCAGCAGGGAGCCTGCTTCTCCCTCTGCCTCTGTCTGCCTGTGCGCTCTCTCTCTCTCTCTCTCTGACAAATAAATAAAATCTTTAAAAAAAAAAAATAAATAAATAAAGTGGTAGTGTCCTTCCCCTCCTCCCACACACCCATCCTGGCACTCCCTTTTTTCTCTTTCTGTTCTTAATTTTACTTATTTTTTTTCTTTTGTTTTTATATTACAAATTCTACTTGTTAATTTTTTTTTTTACCTTTTCTCATAATGTCAGCTCTATAGGGGAAATTTTTTTTTTTCTTGCTCTTCTATTTAAAGCACTTAGAACACTATCTGACACACAGGTACTCAATAAATATTTGTTGACTTAATTTTTTGTTGTTGTTATTTAAAAGTTTCACTTTATTTTAGTAATCTCTGCACCCAGCATAGGACTCAAAGTCCTGACCCTGAGATCAAAAGTCACATGCTCTACCCACTGAACCAGCCAAGGGCCCCTATTTATTATAGAATTTATTCTTCTGCCTAAAACGCTATGCTCACCTTTTGCTCTAATCATACTTCCTAAGTAGTACATTCTCTCCGACCCCTGTGCTTTTGTGCATGCAGCCTGGCCTGCCAGAAATGCCCTTCTCTTCCTCTTGGCTTGGCAGCTCCTACTCATTCTTCTAGTCTCAAGTCTCCCCTCTGGACGGTCTTCTGAACCCCCGGCACGAATTTGATGTCCCCCACCTTCTTGTTAACTTCGTGGCACACTTGCCTTCCTTTGTAGCACCTGCTGTTTTGTTTACTCATGTCCCCTCTGCTGACTGACTTCTTTGAGAACAGACACGCTTAGCTTTGCTGTCTTACCGCCATTGTGATGGTGTTTGGCATATGACAGACGCTAAAGTAAGTGTTGATTGCGTGTGAGCGCGTGCACGTTCCCGCCTTCGCTTGGACTTCTTAGCCACCCGACCTGTTGATTCAGTTACCCTGTCTGAAGGGTGGAGTGCTTGCTCCTTGCCTCCTGCTTAGAGAGATTTGTTGGCTGTGCTCCAGGACTTGGCACACAGCTAATGTTCTGGGACACGCCCAACCCCACCCCCATCTCCAGGCTGTCTGAATGCCAGTCGTGGTTCTTCTGTTTCACTAGGTCTGAGCCTTTGGCTAAGTCAGCCCCCACTCTGAGCCTCTAAAATGGTCACTGTCACCCCCACCCTGTGACATCATTGTGAGGACTAAATGAGGTGTCGCTACCTGTAGCGGCATGAGTGCCGGAACGTCATAAGTGGTGATGACAGTGGCGATTGTTGTCACTGTCGTCAGCATCCTCCCCTCAGCCCAGAACATACTCCCTGAGACTTTCCGTGTTTTCTGTCTTGGTGCCCAGGAGGGCCAGGAGAACGTTGAGATCCTCCCATCTGGAGAGCGACCACAGGCCAACCAGAAGCGAATCACCACACCGTACATGACCAAGTATGAGCGAGCCCGTGTACTCGGCACGCGCGCCCTCCAGATCGCGTGAGTGAATGCCCCTTCATGGTCTTTTCTGTTGGTCAGGCCACAGGGAGCGTCCCAGCTCTCAGTGTGGCCCGGCAGGCCCCTGAAAACACTGTCCCTGCTCTCACCTGCTAAACAAGGCTGGTGTTGTCTCTGTGTGTCGGGCACTGTACTAGATTCCTGCCCTCAGGGAGTTTGTGATCCAGTGGGAGAAATAGAACATGAACGTCTGAGAAGCCAAATAACAATACAGTAGCAACATAAAAATACAGAACTTGAGTGCCTGTCACATTAGTGAAGCAAAACAAAGGGAAAAAAAAGTGTGACTATAGGGAGCCGTAGACCCTCGTGGGCCGGTTAGTCAGGGGCGCTGCGGGAACACCTGTTGGACTTAAGGTAGTTCTTGACTCGAGGTGGACTGTGGCCAGCCCCAAGAAGCGGGGCAGCCCTCCACGTAGAGGCCAGGCCAGACCTTTCCTTTCTTCCAATTTGGAGCCAGATGAAGAATAACAAAATTCAGGAACTAGCCAGTAGACAGGTGGAGATCAAAGCTTTTGATGATTGCATATTCACCCTCTCAGCTGTAGGCAGTGCAGGCCTCCAGGGGCTCTGTCTGCAGGGGCAAGCCTGCCTGCCAAGGTGGTGAGTGAACGGCCCTGAAAACAGCCTCCCTTATAGGCAGGTGGCTTTGAGAAAGCAGGAACTGTTGACGCTGGGCTACAGGTAACAGCTTTTTCGCCCTGATTCCCTTCTTGGGAGTTGTTATTCCTCTTTCCAGAGGAGGAGTGAGTTAGGGGACAGAGAGAGGGCAGATACATTATTGGTTACTCTAGTAGAATGTCCTCCCCAGGGAACACAGGCTGAGGGAGTGAACCCCCGACCTCAAACATCTTACAAGCTGGTGTGGGAAATGGTGGGTGTCTGGAGGAGTGGGAACTCTAAGTAGGGAATAGTGGGAAAATGTCTAGAAGGAAGAGCTGGGGTCAGCTTTGTGGAGTCCTGCACGCTGGAGGAGATTGTGTTCCCTTCTTTGTTTTCAAACAGTGTTGGGCTTTATCGCCTCTAGTTCTCTGGGGTAAAGATGACCACCGTACCCACTTTGAGCAGGTGGCCCACACTGTTCCTCACCTTCAAAGTAATAGACCTCTATGTAGCCTGGTTGTACTCCTGCACTCACTATGATAATTCTGATTATCTGCGGGTCAGGATCCTCTGGGTCTCTAGCTATATGTGGCCATTTAAGTTAAGTGAAAAAAAAAATTTAATATTTTATTTATTTATTTGTTAGCAAGTACGAGCGCAAGCAGGGGGAGCAGCCGGCAGAGGGAGAAGCAGGCTCCCTGCAGAGCAAGGAGCCCGATGTGGGACTCGATCCCGGGACCTGGGATCATGACCTGAGCCGAAGGCAAATACTTCACTGCCTGAGCCACTGAGGCGTTCCTAAGTCAAGTAATATTAAGTGAAATTAAAAGTTCAGTTTTTCAGTCTAATTAGCCACATTTCAGGTGGTCAGTAGCCACACGTGGCTAGGGTCTCCATAACAGATAGTGCAGATAGAGGACATTTCCATCATTGCAGAACATTCCAGTGGGCAGCTCTTGTCCAGGCTAAAAATGATCCAGCAGAAAGAATAACTTGTAAATTATTTTTCAAACAAGTAGAATGATTCTTTGCCAGCTTACAGTCTTTCCTCACTGAGTGAGGTATTGGGCTCGCACCTGTTGGGGACAGGAAACTGACTGCAGATGGCCCCAGGCCCCCAGGCCTCCAGGCGTTCGCCACCTGCTGGGGGAGATGGCTCACAAGTCACCAGAACCCGCAGCAGCTGGGTGCCATGCTTTCCAGAAGGCACGAGGAAGGAGAGAAGGGAGTCACTGCAGGGCTGCCTGGGAGAGCCCAGGAGGATGGGGAAAGGCAGGTGGTTTTGAGGGTATCCCGGGTGCCAGAGACAGCACAAGGAAGGGCAGGCAAGCATGGATGGTGGTGGGGGAATGACAAGTAGCTGGGGGCACAAGCCTGGAAAAGATGTCACTGGTGCCTTGGGTGACAAGTTCAGAAGATCGGCATGCATTTGGTGGGCAGTGTGGGGCACTGAAAAGTTGGGGGAGGCAGACATTCAGTACATCACCAGTCCCAGGGTCTTTGCTTTGGGAGAGAAGCTTGGTTCAGCTTACTTGGGTCTATTGTGCTCCTTCTCTTTAAGGGCTGGGACACTGTCTGGTGGCTCCCCGCTTGCTGTAGGCCCTCCCACGGCCAGGGCTGTCACCTAGTACCAGGCATGGGACCCTGCACCTTGAAGATGCTGACCATTTCTTTGAATTTCTCGGATGAAGTGTCGCTCTGGGTCATTAGCACCACCTGGTGGTCGATGTTTACCACAGCCATTTCTTGAGGATCATTGGCAAGTTTGTGGGGTCCTTGGTGCAGGACAAAATACCTAAGGGCACACTCGTGATTTGCACATTGTATGCACAATGCTGGATGAGTGGACTTGAATTATTAATATCTTGAAAGGAATAATGTGTATGCAGATCATGAAAACCATCTTGCTACATATATTTTTTTAAGATTTTATTTATTTATTTGAGAGACAGAGATTACAAGTAGGCAGAGAGGCAGGCAGAGAGAGAGAGAGGAGGGGAAGCAGGCTCCCTGCTGTGCAGAGAGCCCGATGTGGGGCTCGATCCCAGGACCCTGGGATCATGACCTGAGCTGAAGGCAGAGGCTTTAACCCACTGAGCCACCCAGGCGCTCCCTTGCTACATATTTTAAAGCTTTAAATTAGTGGGAAATTTAAACACTTGAGAGGGGATATAGGGAAAGTTAAACATTTGGTCTCTGCCCCTGGGAAATTTTCAGGGAGTAACAAATTAAAGTAATAATAAAATTAGTAAATGATGTTGTGTAAACTGGCATGTGTAAACTGGCGGCTCTCAGACTGGCTATGATCAGAATCACCTGGTGAGCTTTGCAAATACAAGTTCTCAGGCTTCTTCACTAGAATTTCTATTCAGAGAGTCTGGAGCAGGCCCTGAGGGCCTGTATTTTTAGCGTGTTCTCCTAGTAATTCTGATGATTGTGGGGTTTGGGATCCATTCATGTAAACTTGTGATGAAATCATGAATGGTGACTTCCTAGAGGATAGAATTGGTGTTCCTCCTGTTCATTTTGAGAGCCTCTGCTGCCGGCCGAGTGTTGTGTTAGGACGTGTGGTCCCAGGCCACCAGGTGCTTATGGTCTAATGCAGAAGACTCCAGATAAGCAACTATGGTCCAGTGAGATTGAGAAGCTTATGGAAATGCGGCAGGGCGCCGAGCAGGGATTTCCGGGGCAGAGGATTGCCAGAGTAGAGAAATTTGAGCCTATCTCAGGCTTCTAGGGAGAGGAAGAGCTTATACGAGGATGCAGAAGGGAGCCCCCAGGGTGTGTCTGGGGCCCCATGGGAGTTTGGTATGGCGGGAACATGGGATGAGTACAGGCAAGTAGCGTGAGAAGGTGCTCCTAGAGAGGTGAGCAGACTGGGTTCTGCTGATGGCCGTAGGGTGTCATGGAAGTGTTGGAAAGAGGAGAGCATCTGCCCGCAGGCCGTGTGGAGGTTGGCAGGGCAGGATCCTGAGGGGTGTTGCCTGGGCAGAGAAGGAAAATGAGTTGGCTTGGCCCTGAGGCAGGCCTGAGAAGCCGGGTTAGAGCTAGCCTTTGGGTGGTCATTCCTTCGTGCTGGAACACTCTGCTGAGGGGGCCAGGCTCGGGAGTCTGTGGAAGGCGCTCGTCAAGGGAGCCGACAAGGATGTCTTATGGCCCAGTGACGAAAGCCCACATGTGTCCTGTTCACAGTACCTTTCTTAAGTTTATCGACATTTATTTATTTATTTTTAAAGATTTTATTTATTTATTTGACAGATACCACAAGTAGGCAGAGGAAGGCAGAGAGAGAGGAGGAAGCTGACTCCCTGCTGAGCAGAGCCCTATGCGGGGCTTGATCCCAGAACCCTGGGATTATGACCTGAGCCAAAGGCAGAGGCTTTCACTCACTGAGCCACCCAGGCGCCCTTTTTTTTTTTTTTTTAAGATTTTACTTATTTGGCAGAGATAGTACAAGTAGGCAGAGCGGCAGGCAGAGGGAGAGGGAGAAGCAGGCTTTCCGGTGAGCAGGGAGCCCGATGCACACCTTGATCCCAGGACCCTGGGATTGTGACCTGAGCTGAAGGCAGACACTTAACTGACTGAGCCGCCCAAGTGCCCTATTTTTTTAAATTTTTATTTTCTAAAGATTTTATTTATTTGATAGAGCGCGTGTGTGAGAGTACAGGCAGGCAGAGTGGCAGAGGAAGAGGGAGAAGCAGGCTCCCCGATGGTAGGGAGCCTGATGTGAGGCCCTATCCTAGGACCCTGGGATCACGACCTGAGCTGAAGTTAGATGCTTAAACGATTAAGCCACCCAGGTGCCCCCAAGTTTATGGATCGTTAGCTTATTAATGGGAGGTGTTACAGCATAGTGGGTAGAGGCATGTGGGATTCCAATCTTGGCTCTGCCTCTTACTGGCTGTGTGAGCTTGGGCAAGTCACTGATGTATCATTGTAGGCAAGTCATGGCTCTATGTCTTCCATGTTTGAGTGAGAATACTGAGATTTGGGGAGAAATCAGTGTCTCTGGAGGCAGAATTTAAAGCCTGTCTCTTCGTTCCCATTTGCTTATTATAGTAATTGTGGCAGTGCCTCCAAACCCCTTCCCACCGCCCATGCTTGCCTGCCTCCCTAGAAGGTGACCTTTCTTGGGGAGGACTAGGGCACTGATCTGATGCTATTTGTGAAGTGAGCCCCCGTCTTCCTGCTGGGCCCTACTCCCCCAACACGTGTCCCTATACCTACAGGATGTGTGCCCCTGTGATGGTGGAGCTGGAGGGGGAGACAGATCCCTTGCTCATCGCTATGAAAGAGCTCAAGTAAGTCACCCAGACTGTGGTTCACTTCTTCAGAGCCCTGGGAGGCATCCCTTGGGTTCTCTGCTGCACCCCCCCCCCCCCCCCCTAGGCTCAGGAGGTGTGATTCTTGTTCCTACAGGTCCTTAGTTTGTTCAGGAGTCAGCCCGGTAGGAAGAGGGGTGGGAGGGGGCAGGCGAAGGGGGGGTGGCTTTAATGAGACACGGTCCTCTCCTGTCTGTCGAAATCCCCCTCTTCCTGCTGCACTTTGGCTTTACAAGTATCCCTCCACACTTCTTCTTTCTCTTTCTCATAAGATGGCAGACCCGCTCTTATACGATTTCCAGACCCACTGTCCCACACTCGAGAATGCAGGAAGTTTCTTTTTATTGTAATTTCTTTCCCACAAAATGTCCTCATAGTCCCAAAAGGATGCTGTCCAGACTTCTCTTTCGTGGCATTCTGCACACAGTCTGTCCCATCTGCTGTAGAACCGGGGCCACCAACCCTCATATACTTGTGACTTCCCCCTGCCACAGGGCCCGAAAGATCCCCATCATCATTCGCCGCTACCTGCCGGACGGGAGCTATGAAGACTGGGGGGTGGACGAGCTCATCATCACCGACTGAGCTGGAGTCGTCTTCCTGACTGTGCCTCATCCTGTTTTCACCTTCTTTCTATGTGTAAATAATAAACTGTTCAGCCTTTTAGCCCGCTCTGCCTCCAACTCTCTGATACCTGCTTGGTCCTTCCCTGTTACTGCCCCGCTGCCTGGTGGGGACACCCATTCGTGTGGCCCCCTGACCGTCCGCACTGAGGAGCACCAGGGGCCTTACTCCTCGTGGATCCCCCGTGTCCCTCCCTCCATCTCCCCGTTCACCAGTGCAAAGGCTGCTGCAGGGAGATACCTCAGCTGCCTTCCCAGCAGACAGACAAGTCTTTGTGCCCAGGGAGCTGGTTGCCACGGAAACCCCCAATTTCCTTTCCAGTGGGGACTGGCTGCAGGGGCTTCTCCCTTCTCAGGAGTATCACAGAGCAGGTCTCATCAAGCCACCCATTGTTTCCTGAGGACCTGCCTCGAGCCTCTTATCGTGGGCTCGGATCCCCTTTCAGGAGCTAGTGCCCCAGCAGGAAGCTTTGGGATGCAGTGATCTCCCGCCCTCCCTAGGCAGAGCCCTGCTGGGCAAGACAGCAGCTGGAGCAAGGACTGAACACCTGCCCACTCCTGTCCCCACTCTGTCCCCACTCCTCAGGCCACTGTCCTCCATGGCCTTCTGGTCCACCACACCCATCTCCTCTCCTTCCCCACCTCTGCAGGATGTCCCTTTCCTTCTGTATAGGGCCCGTGCTCCTCCGAGGCCTTGACTGGGATGACGGTGGGCAGGGAAGCAGGGCTCCCGGGTTCCAGGTGTGACATGAAGTCAACACTGGCGCTTCCTCTGTCCTAGGTTCTGGGTCCTGCTCTCTTCATCCTGCTCTACCCAACCTGCAGTAAGACCAATCTCACTGCTTCCTCCCTCCCTGGGGGGACAGGGAGAGGGTGTATATTGACACCCACAGAGAGGGAAAGTTGGCTCCCTGAATATTCCAGCCTTGACCTCCATTCTGCTGCCAGCTCCCCTTCCAGGAAGAAGAGTGGGCTTGCCCGACCTCTGCAAGAGGCAGGACCTCCGGGGTGTGTGTGCCGTGGACAGAGTGGGAGTGACAAGTGTCCCCAGGAGTGGGAGGGGTGTCTGCCTCTCTGGAGAAGGGTTAATCCAGGGAGCCCTGGACTCAGCATCCCCTTCCTCCCTCCTCCAAGCCTGTGGAGTCCTTTAATCAAGTAGGGTGCTGAAATTCCAGCTCTGAAATGCCGCCTTTGTGCTGGCGTCCAGGCGGCCGCCCCGGAGTGCGGGGTCACTTTCTCGGCCCCGATTCTCTAAATGGTCTCTTTGTTCCTGCTGGGCCGCTCAGTATCAGATGTGATTAAAGGGAGATGGGGTTTGGGCGGGGGAAGAAAGAAGGGGCTGAGAGAGGGAGTAGGGGGTTAACCCTTAGGAGATAGGGTGTAGGGGAGATGGAGGAAGGGGTGGCTTTCCTCCCGTCTTGCCTTTCCCAACCTGCTCCTGTTTCATGGAGTCAGTCCCTTGCTGCTCAGCTGGCCAGGCCTGGGCACAGCTTTTTCAGTCCCTTCCAGAAACATCTGGCCCCATCTCTCCACACATGGAAGCCACTGCCTTACTGAGGCCCAAGCACATCCAGAACCTTAGGTCTAAGGAGGTGAGCACAAGCCAGGTCTTCCGACGTCTCCAAGGTCATTTGTCCTCTCTGGGGCCATTTTTACCTCCTTCCATATCCCCAGTGACTTCCCAGTCCATCGCCATCTCTTGAGAGGCAGGGTCCTGGAGGGGGTGGTTTCATCTCCCTTGTAGCCCCTCCCTTCTGCCCTGCTGGCTCTGTCCACAGCTCCACTGAGAGCAGGAGCAGTGAGCACTTGGAAATGGACTAACAACCTGCTCGGCAACAGAGGGGAATGGCTGGGTCGTAAAACTTAGGAACACTGAAGGTCAGCCCTCATCCGTCCCTGACAACATTTGTAGAATAGGTTGTTGCCTATTTGAGAACACAGAGGTAAATAAAGAGGAGATCCCGGAGCTAACAGAATTTCTAAGAATATTGCCACATGAATCCAATTTCCGTTTCTCAAAGGTTAGGAGTCTGGTTGGTCTGGTCTGGTAGGTTGGAGGAATGCCACAGAGAGAACGAATCTTGATCTCCGCAAGTCATCAGGCGGTCTTTCCGAATAGCTATGCTGGAGAAGGTTGTACTCGTGGTGGTACAGATTCAGAGTTGACTGGCCAGTCCTTCCCTCAGAGTGTAGATGATGGACCAGATGACGGAGAAGCATTTGGTGGTGGGTATGGGCCTCTCTTCATGTCAACCTGTTTTATTTGTGACTTGAATAGGGGTATTTCAGGTTTGCAGATACATAAAGCTCAGAAGGAGCATCAATAAGTTGGATTCAGAATTCCAGGACCGAGTATGGGTGGGAACACGGTCACATCCAACAAGACAAGATCTGTCAAAACTGTCAAAACAGTATAAAATCCTGCCTTTCACCATAACACAACAAAAGAAAACACCGGAAAATAGCTTCTCTACAGTTTGGGGTGATCTGACTTGGCAGCAGTTACGTCTACAAGAGCAGGGCTTTGTAGTTGCCGCTAAGCCTCATGGGAGCCAGTGCTTGTGGCTGACGTTGCCAGAAGAACCCGCGTGACGCAGCTTTCAGGTGGGAGTGGGGCCAGCCTGGGGGACTGGGCTACTCGGCGCTCCCTGCCCCGCCCCAGGTCCTGACGAGGCGGTGAGGGGCTGGAGCCCGCAGGTGGAAGAAATGGATGAGGGAGCTGGGGACGCTGGTCTAGAGCAGCGGGAGAAGCATCACTCCCGATGACAAGCAGAACTGGGGCCTGCAAGCCATGGGCAGGGTCAACGTCCCATTAGCATCAAAGTCTCCAAGTTTCAGCCGCCCATTTGGAAAATAGGGATAACGAGTGGACCTGCTCGGTCCTAGGCCTGAATGACAAAAGCACTCAGCAGAGCACTTGGTCAGGGAGCACTCAGAGCACGGGGGCTGTTACTGTTGTTAGGAGGAAGGAAGACCTCCAACCCCCAGAGCCATCCATCAGTGGAAGATGGCAGGAAAGAGGTTTCCCTTGTCCCTGACGTGGAATGGCTTCTGCCCCCGAGCACAGGTTGGAATTCCACCGAGGGAAGAGCTCTTAGGGGACGAGCACTGAAGGAATGAGTTTCCGTGTCTGCCCTTCCGGGTTCACATGCAGACCCATGCAGCTGCCATGAAGACTTGGCTAGATCCTGGAGCAGACTCGGGTGTGTGTGTGTGTGTGTGTGTGTGTGTGTGTGTATGCGCGCGCGTGCGCGTGCATGCTGGGGAGGGGAGGCACAGAGGGGTGTAGTGAGAGAAAGCCCGGCGACACATCCCAAAGGACAGGCCTGCTGGCTGTAGACGGCCGGACATCAGGCTTGACCCCCCTCTTTCAAATACTTGTCCCTTGAATGCTTCAGGGCCCCACCCCTCTGCTGGGCAAGTAAAAGGGGCTGCTCCTGCTGAGCTCCAGCTGGAAGCACAGGTGGCCCCCCGACAGGATGGGCACAGCAGGGCTGGGGGAGAGCTCCCAGCGGGGGCCTCCAGCCCGGGCATCCACTGACCCCACCAGGATGCCAGTTGTCCCAACACACAGCACGGCCCCCACTGTCTCACGGGAGAGAGGAGACCTCTGCATTATCCATCCTTTGCATTCTGCCCCTAGCTACTTCCAGAAAGCATCTGAGGAAGCACAGGTGCAGGGATAAGAGACCAAGAGACAGGCCAGGTCAGGCCCACCAAGCAGGTAACCGGAACCTTTAATTTTATTATGTGGAATGCTTAATGCAGAGTTAATAGGGGCTGGAGTACCTAGGAGGAGGGGAGAGAGGAGAGGGGTCTACTGAGATAAATAAGAGGGGGCAGTAATGAGTTACATGTGGACTGCGGGGGCTGCAGAACAGGAAGATAGGGGCAGACAGAGCTACATACTTTATTCAGATACCACTGGGAGGTAAAGGGCAAAAGGCCAGGGCAGAACGTACATGTCAGGAGTCTAGTGTCTTCAGCCTGCTGCCAGCAACCTGGGTCCCGGGGCCCTGTCCTGTGTCTCCTCCTGGAGCTAAGGGCAGGGGTCTGAGCAGCTGTGACCCTCTGGGAAGCCCGAGGGGCTGGGGCTGACAGAGCAGGGACCGCAGAGCCTGGTGAAGGGAGAGGGAATTGGCGGGGAGCCTGGGAGGAAGGCTCTGTGAATTGTCTCTGAATCCTTTCCTAGAGCCCCTGCCTCCTCACTCCTCATCCGGGAGGTACCTCAAGGTCTAGGGGGCTGTCGTGGAGTAGGACCAGGACACCCTGTCTCCACGAGACAAAGAATGAGGTGGCTGGTACAGAAATGGGTCCGGAGGCCTCTGTGCCAATTCCTCCCTGTGTTCAGAAGGGGAGGGGGCCCTGCAGGGATGAGGAGTCCTCCCTCTGAGCACCCCCCACCCTGCCCCAGGCTGCTCAAAGCTGTCCTCAGCCCCCGAGGGGCAGACGTTGCCAATTGTAGGCACTGACACAGGTCTCTGGCTGGCTTTGATCGTAGGCACGTGGCCCAAGTGGCACGGGTTATGTCAGACCCCTCACTCTCCATGAGAAAGCCAACACGGGCACAGGTGTGGCAGGGCCTCCGATTCCCATCCACCCCTGGATGCCTCCCCGACTCCCAGAGGAGAGCGAATGGGCCTTTCTCAGGTCCTGGGATGAGGGTCATTCCTGGGGGGGAAGGTGCAGCCCCTCATCGTTCAGTCTAGGGGCAACAGTCACCTCCTTTTCCTCTGCCCAGCCTAGTAGCCCAGGGCTTTGCCTGGGCTGGAGCCGGGATAGGATGGGGTGGGGTCATCAAAGGCAGTGAGCCAGACAGAAAGCCTTCCCTCAGCTGTCAGCCTCTGCAGCCTCCTCTCCAGCCACCACCAGGCCTGAGATGGGTGAGGAACAGGGCACGAGGGCTGGGGGAAGGGGCATGCTACCCAGAGGGGCCGGGCAAGGTGGCGATGACAGGGCTCCCCCTTTAAGGCCGGGACAGCGTCGTATATACTGGCTGCTCCCAGTGTGTGGGGCTGTGGGACTGGGGCCCTGAGGGGCTGGGGTCAGAGATGGCCGTGTAGAGGGGCCGCTGCGAGGGCCCCATGTAGGAGAAGGCCGAATAGAGGCCAGAGGCCTGGCCTGAATGGCCGTAATAGGGTCCTGAGGGCTGATGGTCAGAGTAGTCAAACTGGGGGCGGGAGATGGAGGGGAAGGCGGAGCCGTAGTGGGGCAGGCTGAGGGAGGTGTAGGCGATCTGCGAGGTGGACGGCTGGTCGGTGTAGTGCGGCGGGCCCTGGGGCCCTGCGGTCTCCGTCTTCACCTGGGCTTTGGCGTCCACGCCGGGTGGCGAGACTGTAGGCAGAGCCACGCCTGGTGGCTTGGAGATCCAGGCGGAGTGTCCACTGGCCACGGCCAGGGCGCTGCCCAGCCCATAGCCGGCTGCTGAGTAGCTGCCCACGTGGCCTGGGTGCCCGTTGGGTGGCAGGTACTGGTCCAACTCAGCCACATCAAAGGTCTCCATGTTGGACATTACCTCGTGGCTGATCTCACCGATGTCCACGTTGCCGAAGTCGATGTGAGGCTTCCCGCCCTCCCCCATGGAGCGCCCATCCCGCTTGGGGTCTGCCTTGCCCGACTGCAGCTCTGTCTTTGGGGTGGTCGGAGGGGTGGGTGGGCCATGGCTCTGGCCTGGGTGGAAGGGAGACAGAAAGAAAGTGGGAAGCGAGTCAGAGACTTCTGGATTCTGATGGTTCGCCATCAGAAAAGATGCCTCGGGGGGCTGAGGATGGATCACGGTGTGACCTTGTAAGCTTTACGAGTTTGGGCAGCCCGAGTTGGCGCTTAATTTTCTAACAATCTAGGGCTGGTCTCCAGTTGTTTCTGAAGTCCCCCATTTGGAGGGGTGCATCTACCTCCCCCACCCACAGCAGGACTCTCTCTGTCACCCACCTCCTGAAGAGACTTGCTGCATCTTGAAAGACCTCCCCTGCTGGGGAAGTTGTTCTTCATATCAGCTGAAGTCAGCTTCCTTCCCTGTCCCTGCTGCCCCTTAGCTGTCCCCCTGATGGGCACTTAGCTGACCTGTTCCACCCCTGTTCCTTGGTTTTCTCATTCACACATTCATTCAGCAAATGCTTAGAGGGTGTGGTGCCAGGTGCAGGGCATACAAGCGGAAAGAAAAGGGATCCTGTCTTTACAAGCTCCCAGTCTTGGGAGAGGATCCAGAGACTCACACAGAACTGGAGGGCAGCCTCAGAAGTGACAGAACGTGCAGAGGGCTCAGGAGACCAGAGGAAGAAGCCACCCACCCTGCCGTGGGGACTTGGAGAAGGTCTCTCTGGGGAAAGGAAGCTGAGCTGGGCCTTGAGGGCTGAGCAGAGGCCCAGGCCCACAGTTGTATTCCGAGATGGCTGTTTGGTATGTGGTCTTCTGTGCGTGTGTGTGTGTGTGTGTGTGTCCTTGAATCTTTGAACGTAAGGTATGTAAGTGTGTGGGAGAGACGGCCGGACTGGGGATCCCATTGGAGAGAGAACATGCCCATGGTCTATGAGACTGGGGGCTCCTTGGGGGCCGGCCCATGTCTCCCCCATCAGGCCAGAGGCAATGCCAGGTCCGGCACTGGCCAAGTGCTCTGGAGTTTGAGAGGCCCACCCGGGTTTGAATCCTGGCTCTATCACTGACCGTATGATCCTGGAAAAATACCCATCTTCTCTAACCTGCTTCCTTATCAGTAAAACAGATGATACTGGGGCACTTGGGTGGCTCAGTGGGTTGAAGCCTCTGCCTTCGGCTCAGGTCGTGGTCCCAGGGTCCTGGGATCGAGCCCCGCATCGGGCTCTCTGCTCAGCGGGGAGCCTGCTCCCCTCTCTCTCTCTGCCTGCCTCTCTGCCTACTTGTTATCTCTGTCTGTCCAATAAATAAATTTTTAAAAATCTTTAAAAAAAAACAACCCAGAGATGATACTAAGCGGCTCAGACATGGCCTCCTTCTGGAAGGTGCAGGCTTCATGCACACTTGTTTTGGATTCGTTCATTTGTTTTCATCCCTGCTCCTCCCTCTACACTGTGGACCTCGTAGACCAGGGAGCTTCTCTTGTTGGTGCCCCTGGTGTCTGGCCCTGGGTCTGGCACAAAGGAGGACTCGGGCGTGTCTCCTGAGGGCAGAGCTGTGCCGACGGAGACTTCCCATATGCCTGACCCCACGTACGGCCTTCTACACGTTGTACGAACAGAAGCAAGGCAGCACTGGTGCCAGGAGGGGCCCTGGAGTCCAGCTGCCTGGGCTCAGACTTAGCCGTGTCCATTTTCTCATCCGGGACATGGGCGTCATTTGCCACACAGCTGAAGTCGGAGCCCAGGCAGTGTGGCTGCCTCATCACAGCTCAGAGTAATTGAATGATAATAGATATAAGGTAATTCAGATGCCTGTACACAGTAGGTGCTCAATTAATGTTAGCTGGTATTTTCATTAATGAAAATGCAACGAGATCCCCTATGTCTGGCCTCTCCATGGCACTTGCTCAAGATCCCATGCCGTGGCTCCCCCATCAGACTGGGAGGCGGGAAGGAGGCAATGATCTCTCCTCCATCTGATCTCCCATCTCTCAAAATCATCCTGTCTCTGCTTTCCCTGTTGTAACTCACCCCTCGGCCTCCATGGCCTCCTTAACTGGCCTCTTCACTCAGCAGCTGTGCCCGCTTCCATCCACCAGAGCCATCTTGCCCAGCTACTTCCTCGGGGGCCTGAGTTCCCACTGAGCTCCCTCTGGGACCCTGCACCCCAGCTGGGGCAACTGTGCAGCCCGATGAGTCTCCCCAGCGCCCAGGGCAGTCTGAGGCTCAGAGCAGCCAGCCTGGCCCTCTCCCCAGCGCCCAGGCTCTCCCCACCCGCAGTTCATCATCAGCTCAGTGCTCACCTGAGGGGTGCTCGGGGTTCCCGTCTGACATGGGGGAGCCCTCTCCCGGGTGCCGGTGGTCCAGGTGGGCACTCTTGTAGTGAGCCTGGATGGCAGCAGCACCGCCCTGCTCAGCCTCCCCGCCGGGACACTCCGACTCCCCCTGGGCTGCCTTTCCGTTCTTCCGCCTCCGGGGTTGGTACTTGTAGTCCGGGTGGTCCTTCTTGTGCTGCATTCGGAGCCGCTCAGCCTCCTCGATGAAGGGGCGCTTGTCACTCTCGTTCAGCAGCCTGGGGCGGTACAGTTGGGGGAGACAGCCCAGTGGCCAGTGAGTCTCTGCCCTCAGACAAATGAGGCCTGGGGGTGGGGGGCGGGGGTGGCAAGTGC
>PISX010023628.1:0-29458 GCA_004024625.1 Mellivora capensis
GAACTCACAACCCTGAGATCAAGACCTGAGATGAGATCAAGCCTCGGACACAACCCACCGAGCCACCAAGGCACTTCCCGAAATGTCTATTTTTTAGGAGCCCTTATATTTGACCGCAATGTGGCTATCATCAACTAATCTTCTCTTTTTTATTTTATAGTACTATTCTAATCCCTTGGAGGACCTTTGATCCTCCCTCTCATTCTGCCTTGATTAGGACACAACAGATTATCCCAAAAGGTTTTAATAACTGAATCTTTAAAAACTGTTTTGGGTCTTAATTTGGGGAGGGAGGAGCAGTATTTAATACCGGTGGGAAAAGCATTTTTGCTTCTATTGATTTCCTCTGATTCTTTTAAACTGAAGTACAGTTGACACACAATTTTACATTAGTTTCAGGTATAGAATTTGATTCCCAGGTCTATACGTTACGCTGCATCCCATGTGCCACCATGCAATGCTATTACAATACCAGTTACTATATTCTTTATGCTGTAACTTTCATCCTGTGACTTAATCATTCCTTAACTAGAAGCCTGTATCTCTCACTCCCCTTCATCCATTTTGCCTATCCCCCTACCCTGTCCCCTCTGGCAGCCATCAGTTTGTTCTTTGTATTTATGCATCTGTTTCTACTTTTTGTTTCTTTGTTCAACTGTTTTGGTTTTTTAGATTCCACATATAAGTGAAATCATATGGTATTTGTCTCTGACTTATTTCACTTAGCTGAGTAATATTTCATTATACACACACCATCATCTTTATCCACTTATCTATGGAAAGATGCTTGGTTTGCTTCCATATTTTGGCTACTGTAAATAATGCAATAAACAGAGGGGTGCATACATGTTTTCAAATTAGTGGTTTTTGCTTGCTTTGGGAAAATAGCCAGTAGTGGAATTACTGGGTCATATGGTAGGTCTATTTTTATTTTTTTGAGAAACCTCCATACTGTTTTCACCACAGTGGCTGGCCCAATTTATATTCCCAACAAGAGTGCACAAGGGTTCCTTTTCTCTACATCCTCGCCAACACTTGTTATTTCTTGTCTTTTTGATTCTAGTAAATGGGCACATGTTTTATGAGAGAGGGCATGGGACAGAATACACAATAATGAGGGAAACTGACCTCAGCAGAAACTATCTCTATGCTACTAATTCTCAAAGACCTCTCCACCAAATTACAGACACACAATAGCCATTTGAGTTAAACATATCCATGAAAGAACTGTTAATTTACAACACCCTCTTTCCAACAACCAAATGTACTTTTTATCTCAGTGAACTGCAAAGCCACACCGGTTGCTCAGACCAAAAGCTACAAAGTCATCCTTCAATTCAGTTTCTGATGCTTCTCCTATACCTAATCCATCAACAGTTCCTATTGGCTCTACCTTCAGAACAGAGCCTCAGTTCAGTCACTGCTCACCACCTTTACCAACATCCTTGCATCGTCTTCCTGAGCACGTGCTTTTCCACTGGTTCACTGGGTATCTATGGGCCAGTTACTGTCTAGGAGTTCATTTCTTCACTTAAAACTTTAAAGAGAATCTTCACAGAAGGGTTGTGTTAAATGAGATAACTCAAAACAGTTTTAAAGAGAGAATCCAGTAGGGAGCAAGCCTCCATGAAATGTTATCTCTCAGCATCCACACCACCATCACCACCACCACCATCATCATCATCAACATAGCTAGCAAACAATTTTTCACACAGTAGAAAGAATGATCTTTTTAAAAAAAAATAATGAAATAATCACGGCCCCCCTCTACTTAAAACCTTTCCATCACAGAACTTAAATCCAACTTGGTGATGGTCCACGGACACTTATAACCAGAGCACTACCTCCCTCACTGATCACAACTTTCCACTTGCCTTCACTCCCTCTGCTCCAGTCATGAGTCCTCTTGGACTCTTCTCAAACATTCCACAGTTATTAATGCTTCAGCGCACTTTCACTAACTGTCCCTTCTGGTTCTCTGAGATCTTCACCTGGTCTATTTTCTCTCCTCATTCAGGTACCTGCTTAAAAACCAGCTCACTTCAGAGGGCCTCCAACTACCTTTCTAAACATTGCCTCTCTCAAAGATCGCTCTCCATTACCTTACTACACCTAAGCTCCTAATCTTATTTATCACTTTATTATTTATTTATTTATTTACTCATTTACTTACTTATCTATCTTCCCCATTAGAAATGCAAATTCCATGAGTGCAGGCATAGGCTTTGTCCTTTTTGCTTACTGCTGTATTTCAGGCCTTGTCTTTTGTGCTCCTTACTTTATTTCTAGAACATAGACCAAGTTCTGGAACATAGTAAGTGTTCAAGTATTGTTTCCAGTATATTCACACACCAAAAGTCCTAAGAAACAGTTTTTCAGAAACACTCTTTTTACTAATCAAAGTCTCACCACTGGTGATACAAAAACACAGAAGGAATAGACATTATTAACGTGAATAGGAGAATAAAATATTTAGAACCTAAGGAGTCACGTGCCCTGGCTATATTAAGATAATAAACAAATTGGAGAAGGCCCATTATCACTCATCAAACATGAATGCCCATACTCGGCCTGGCCAGTTTTGTAGAGGCCTGTTACATAATTTTACCCTTTGAATGCAATGCTATATAGTCAATTTACCTACTTTACTAAAAATACTTTACTAAAAATAACCAAGCTAATTTGGTAAAACTTGGTAAGCCTCTTTTTATAGGCACTTCCATAGCCTTTCAGGCTTAAGACAACTTTAGACAAGCTACTTTTGCAAGCTTATCATAGTTAAAGCCTCGGTAATTCTGGCATACAGATGGGTAATTATCTAAAAAGTTTTATATTTTCTTATTCACACACAGAAATTACTTTGAAGACAGTTATGGTAGATTAAAGATGGCCACAAGTTTCTGATACCTCTCCCACTGACAGGCAGGGTCTATATCCTTGCCCTTGAATCCAGGCATCTCATGTCTCACCGATAGAATATAGTTACTATGCACATTTGCCCACATAAGGACCCCAGCCTTAAGAAACTAGAATCTTCCGGGGCACCTGGGTGGTTCAGTGGGTTAAGCCTCTGCCTTCGGCTCAGGTCATGATCTCGGACACTTGGGATCGAGCCCCACATCGGGCTCTCTGCTCAGCGGGGAGCCTGCTTCCTCCTCTTTCTCTCTGCTTGCCTCTCTGCCTACTTGTGATCTCTGCCTGTTAAATAAATAAACAAATAAAATCTTAAAAAAAAAAAGAAAGAAAGAAAGAAAGAAAGAAAGAAAGAAAGAAAGAAAGAAAGAAAGAAAGAAAGAAAGAAAGAAAGAAAGAAACTAGAAACTTCCAATTCCTTGCTGTTGGGACACTTGCTTTTGGAATGTAGCTTCCATGTTGTGAGGAAGCCCAGGCATTCTTCTAGAGAGGCCGACATGAAGAGCAATCAAGGCACCTAGCCAGTAGCCATAGCTGTGCTCCCAGCTAAGCACTGGCCTTAAACTGAACTATTTAAAATATTGATATGAGAAACCATTTCTGATAACAAATAAGGCTACATAGGCGATTCAAAAATCACTTTCCTTATACAATTTCTATTTACATTTAATAATGCTAATTAAGACATGAAGGAGAGTCTGGTTGGCTAGTCAGCTGAGCGTCTGACTAGATTTTGGCTCAGATCATGATCTCAGGGTCCATAAAATCAAGCCCCACATTGGGCTCCATGCTGACTGTTTGGGATTCTCTCTACCTCTGCCCCTTCCCCTGCATGTGCACTCTCCTCTGCACATGCATGCATGCTCTCTCTCAAAATAAATAACATATTTTTAAAACATTATAAGGAGCACCTGGGTGGCTCAGTTAAGCGCCTGCCTTCGGCTCAGGTCATGATCCCAGGGTCCTGGGATCAAGCCCCACACTGGACTCCCTGCTCAGCAGGGAGTCTGCTTCTCCCTCTCCCACTCCCCCTGCTTGTGTTCCCTCTCTTGCTGTCTCTCTGTCAAATAAATAAAATCTTTTAAAAAAATTATAGAAGCTATTAAGTAAAATGTTCTAGCAATCTATAACTATGTGTGCAGCACGCAGCTTGACAACATCAGCTAACCAACTAAGAAGTGGATTTTCCAGACCCATTCAAGCCACCCCAGCTGATACCACATGGACCAGAAATAAGTCATGCCCTCCTATCCATCCATAAATTAGAATCAAGAGTAAAATAAGTGGCTGTCCTTACTTTAAGCTGCTACGTTTGATTAGTTATAATTAGTTTAAAATAATTTAAACCTTAATAAAACAGATTGATTCTCAACAGGATAGAGAACCTGGGGGAAAGGGGGAGTGAGAGCCTTATGATGTACATCAGAGCTCAACAGTATATTTTAGGAGATACTTTTAAGATATTTAATATACTTTATATTTTCAAATTCTGAAACACTGTTTTTATAATATAAACATTAACATGATTGTTAGTTTTCAAAAGGAGGCATAGATTAAAAGATTGAATAATGCCATTATCACTAATCACAGATTTCATTTTCCATTCAACATTGTTGAAATCAGTAGATATTTATTGAACACCTATTTTATACCAGCCACTACACTAGCCATTAAGGAAATGATGATAAAAAGACAGATGTAATTCCTGCTCTAAAGTAGTAGCACTATTTTCTATAGAAAAATATAGTCTTTAATTCTCCGAAATCACATTCTTTGAAAGAAGTCTAATGATCTTTTCCTTTTCCTAGTTTATGAAAATTCACAAATAAACTTACAGCCAGTCCAAATATATATATACACTAAAAATAGCTTATTTTTCATGGTTAAATAAATTGCAAAGTCAAACAAAAATCTATGTTTAGTGAATTAATTGTAACTCAGCTTCCACTCTCAGGAGTTGCTCATGAAAACAGATTAAAGGATGTTATCTGGGTCTCTGAAAGGAATTACATTTTCCAGTTGTTTCATTTTGTTTGCTCCTTAGGTCAAGCTGTATCCATTCATCTCATTAATGATCTGTACTTTTTAGACTTTTTGTGACTGTTCATGATAATACCCAACATTTACTTTTCCTAATTACCTTCTTATAATTCTTGGCAAGTAAACATTGGCCTTAAAATGAACAATTTAAAATGTTGCTATGAAAATGCATTTCTGGTAACCTTTAAACCAAGTAGGTGGTTTAACCATTGTTTCCTTTCTATTTACATTCACTAAAGTTCACTTTGATAATGATATTTAAGATGTAGAAGGAAAATGTTCCATCAGTCTCTGATTGTATGGGTAGCTCCCAGGCTGTCAAACATATGAAATGGCTCCTGTTGGTCTTAGAACAAAGTAAAGAAGCTGATCTTCAGAAACTTATGGTTTCCAAGTTTTCCTCTCCTTCCAGCTCTCTCATAATGGTTTTTGGTTTCCCTGAATGCTCTTTTGCAATGACCCATATATGTAAGTACCTTCTAGGCATCCGCTCATGAGCAGATATTTTTTCTCTTCCAATCTTCACTTAATCTATACCCTATTCCATCTAGTACCCAAAATGCCAATTATCCAGTTAGAAATGAATCTTATTACTTTATGTTAAATATTGAAAACTATTTAATATACTATCGCTCAAAGAGATATTGGAATTTTGAAGGAAGTCCAGTTAATACAATGAATTGATTAAATCATTATTTGAATTAAATGCTAACTATTGCAATGAGTTGGGACACAGGGACAATTTTTAGAACTTAGCAAATTATAGCATAATATTGGACAGACTGCACAAGTTTATGAATGATCCCATGAGTACCATAACAACTGACCACATCAAAATAGTCTCAATAATTACATGGCAATGATTACTGATATTATTTCCTATATACCCTAAAGAGTCAATTTTATGAAATTAATACGTAATAACAGAAACCTCTGTTAATCAATTACTAATGTAACATCAAAGATGGAAGAAAAGGGAGGGAGATGAATGGAAAGATGTAAGGAGATTGTTCATTCAGAAGAACTCCAAGAAATTAAAGTTCTAGTAAAAACAAAGAATCAAAGGATCAAAATAGCTTGATCTTCACTTTTATCTTTCTGTGATAGTTATTCTATTTTTTATGCTAAGTAATTTCATTTTCTTTTTCCTTCTAATCCAGCAAAATTCATTTAAACTCCAATAAAATTAGTACATTTACCTTGTCTATATAGCTATAGAAGTTTTTGTAACTTTGATAAAGACTAACTGGAAAATATAGAATGACTCTGAAATAAGAGGAGTGATAATAATAGATTTGATAATAATAGATGCTCAATTAATAGTGACCTCATCATTTCAGATTCATTTATTGTGAATCAAAGAATAGTTCCTAAAAAGTACCAAAATATATCAGGCAACCAGAGACAACCAAACGTTAGAGTTATTTTTAAAGGCTCCCAGCTCCTTTCTAGGGCCCATCTCTTCCCTTTCTTTGATATATCTACCAGTACCCTGAGCCCTCTTCTTACAGGGGCCTAGCTCATTGCTTAGAACATCACAGCCTCCTGGTTGGTGCATTGCTCAGCTAATGCAAAGGCAACATTAGTCACACACACACACAACTTCAGAGGGAGCTGTCTCAGGTACTAAACACCATCTCAAGCAAGGGCACTGCTAGATCTGCCATCCTTGGGACACTGGTCATTCTTGTTATGTTTCTCAGAAATTCTAAAGCCATCTTAGAAAGTGACAGAGGAAGAAGAAATAAGAGGAGGTTTGGAAATCAAAAGCACACAGGGATTGCTGGTGATGCACACTCAGACATGCCTGAAGGGAAAGGAGATACTTTTATTTTGACATTGTTTTTCAAAAATTATAGCTACAAAGAAAGATTAAAGCTTCAGCTGAGTACAAATGACCAAAGGAAAATAAGATATGTTTATTTCAGGTGATGTCAAGGCAGGCAAAGATCAGCATAAACACAAAAGGCAGAACACCAACTTGGAAAAGATAGCATAATGAACCTTTTTATTTTCTATGTCTAAAAATTGCTACTGTTTTGGTTTCTAGAAACATCTGAAAGTATAAACCACATTTTAGAAGTTACTTAACTAATAACATGTGTTTTTAGTACTTCTATTTTGTTTCCAATATTTTTTTTCCTCTGTTAAGTTAGGAGAAGGCACATTTTCTCCTCTCTCCTCTATTCACAAACACACACACACACACACACAGTTCAATTATGCTCTGATCTGATGAACAGATAATGATATAAGTTGTAATCTTCAGGATATTTATAAATTCTTATACTGTATCTTTCTTTTAAAAAAAAAACTTTAAAACACACACAAAAAAGGAAACTATAATGGCAAGATTCAGACTATAGAAGTTCAATGATTTTGATATAGGAATTTTCCAGTGCCCCTCAAGTTATGGAATGCCAAGATCAACCTGCTTTACCTAGCTGTAAGTCCACTTTTATGAGCTGCAGGAAGAAAAAAGAGAAAATGAAGTGAGTTCAGAATGGTATAATTAAGGTGAAATGGAATTTCTTTTACTTATGGCTCTTCTTGGTTTACTCTGTAATAGATACACATTTTAGTTGCTTTACAGTAGTCTTCGCCTTTCAGTAATGATAACTGCAAGTCATTCTTGTAATCCTTAGCACCAGAATACAAAAATAAACAATAAGTAGAGAATAACATAAAATCACCCACTCTTTCTATGTATCTATAACGTGGGTGTTACTATTACGCTTACATTAAGATGGAAGCACCAGATATAGTATTTGAATAGTGTTAAGACACCTTATTGGCAAAACACAAGTATTATTGATCCAAGATCCAGAAGTGAAGTGGCACTACCAGCAACCTGAGGGTTCCTAAGAACAGTACCTGTGGAACCGCCAAGAGTTCCTCATATACTCTTGCAACCCGTCTTCTTGCTGACCCTCCATACAATTCGTTCTTCCTTCCAAATCTTTGTTCATGCAACTCCCCTGTGGTGGCTTTCAAAATATGACCACAATTTTTTTCCATCTTGGTGTGCACATGTCTTTGCACTGAGACTTTATGGCTTCTCCACCATAGGTAGAATCTATTTCCTTTACTCTGGGCTGGCTTTCTGACTTCCAGTAGAAGGTGGCATAGATGGTATCATGCAACTTTGCTTTCAATTGATGGGTATATACAGAAACATGACTAGAAGGATGTTTACAAAATGTTAATAGTTGCTATATCTGGGCAATAGAATTTGTGGCAATTTTTGTGTTCCTTACACTAGTCTACTTTTAAATGTTTACAATAAGCATGTACCATTTTTACAAAAAGGATAAGTTATTTACATTTTTAGAAAAGACAGAGCTATAAATCTCTTTAAAGGACAATTAGGTCAGTTCCCAGGTGACATATTCATGAAAAGTCATTAAAAACCCAAGAGACTCATGGTGATAGCAAATCTTCACTTCGTGCTTACTATGAGCCATATATAGGTTATCTCATCAAATTCACACAATCACCCCAAGTTACTATTTTATCCTCATTGTAAACATATGAAAACAAATTCAGGAAATTAATCTGCCCAAAGTTAGGTCAGAGCTTCAGTCTCAGTAACTACACAACCTAACACCCTTATCAGCTTTAATGTTGATATTGCAAATAATAATCACCCTATCCCATAGCAGACCTCTTATAGCCAAAGTTAGCTGTTTACTAATCATTGATCTGGCCAAAAGTTCTTAAATAGGAACAGCAGAAGCAAATACTCCCAGGGTCTACATTATAGGTCAAGTAGAAACAGGATGCACCCCTTAAGTGAGATGTCCCCATCACTAAACTAGGATATGCTTACATGAATACAGACAAGAGACCCTTAAATCTGCTATGGTTGCCACAAAACCCAAATGCTCTTTTAGCGCAGTCGAAAACAAAATTTATTGATTAATATCTCTGTAACATAAAAGGAAAATTCTAGTTTGTGTTGCATACGCTTATTCACAAAGATACAGTATTACATACTAAGATACATATCGATACTAATCAGGCATTAATCTTTATTTTGACAGAATTAAAAATTCGAGAAACTGGATATACACTTAATTGATGAAATGGAATTTCTAACTTGTGAATCTTAGAAGCAAAATATCCAGGGGACATGAGCAATACAAATCTTACGCTATAGTCTCCCCATCATCAGCCTCATTCTGTACACTCTGAAATGTATCTTAAATGTACTTTAAATATCCTTTGATCCCCCATCACAATCTAGTTTACATACTCTGTCATCACTTTGCAATGACTGTAATGACCTTCAGCTGCATTCTTCCTTCTATTTTTCTCAATTATTAGGGTCAGCCCACTGAACTCAGCAATAAATATCTTTTATCAGCCATTTGAACCCTTTCTTTAAAGAAGTGGGTACAGTAACTTGTCCAGTCTAGAGATTTTGTCACTATTCTCCTGTTTCCCTTCCATCTGGAAACTACATTAACACCAAGTTTCCAAGCCAAATAACAGCACTTTGGGTGATGGAGTGAAGCCTTTCATTCTGGAGCTTGGAAGGGAGTTAAGATATTGTACATTTCTTTATGTGGCCATTTTCTCCCTATATATAATCTAAAGACCCTTTACATGGTAGAGATACAAATTTACAATTTTCAAAAGTAAAACTGGGCAATTTTATGAGGCAGATATTTTGATCAAGGGTACCACTGCTGTTCAATTGATTAAGAGTCTGTCTCTTGATTGGCTCAGCTCATGATCTCAGGTTGTGAGATCGAGCCCCACACTTTGCCCTGGGCATGGATCCTGCTTAAAATTCTCTCTTTCCCTCTCCCTCTGCCCTTCCCCCACCTCTCTCCCACTTAAAAAAAAAAAAAAAAAAAAAAGAGCACCCTTACTGTTCTCTGGTCCATCATCTGGCTCCTCTCTCTGTAAGAGTCCTTTATGAAATCAGTTGCTAAGAGTTTTTCATTCTACCTTCAGAAGAAGTCTTACAGCCTCCTTTCTGTTAACATCTCTAAAGCCAGTCTTGTCATCCCCTGGCTAGTTTAACCACAACAACCTCCTACCTGCTCTCCTTATCTCTGTTCTCCATTATACAACAGTGTGCACTAGGACACCTGGCAAAATCTCCTAAAATATTAAAATTTGTGATCCTGTTATCCTCCTTAAAAATATTTAGTATATGCACATAGTCTATAAGGTAAAGTCACTCTGAAAGAAACGGTAGGATCTCTACAATGGGAAAAAGTATCTATCTGCCAGACTGAGTACTTTTTTTTCCCCCACAAGTTATTTTATTTAACACTTCCCCACCTAGACTCTGAGCTGCTGAGAGTTAGAAACTATACCCATGACTTTTTTTCAAAGCAAGTCAGAGTTTTGCCTAGCGAATGAATAAATGAAAGTTAATTTAGCCTTCTATAAATAAAGGGACATGAGGATTTCTCTATGTGAGTATAGCAAAACATTAGAACGGCTGCATCTCCCGCTGCCTATACAGAGCATGAACAATCTTACTACTTATGAGAATTTCATGTAATGCATAGCAAACACTTCATCAAAGGCAAGGCATTATAATCCCTGAATGAATGTATTTTTTAAGCTTTTTAACCCAGGGCCAGCATCATCTATTTCCTTCAGAATCCTCAAGAATAACTAGATATTCTTCAATAAAGTGTGTGACCGACAAAAGTTGCTGACGAAGGTGAAACAGTTACAACATGGTAGGGACTCCGTCCCTTGTATTTTTTTTTTTTAAGATTTTATTTATTTATTTGACAGAGAGAGATCACAAGCAGGCAGAGAGTCAGGCAGAGAGAGAGGAGGAAGCAGGCTCCCTGCCAAGCAGAGAGCCCGATGCGGGGCTCGATCCCAGGACCCTGAGATCATGACCTGAGCTGAAGGCAGAGGCTTAACCCACTGAACCACCCAGGTGCCCCTCCGTCCCTTGTTTGATGAAATACTGCAAGTTTGTCAAAACTTTTAAGAATGGTATTTTAGCTATTTTATGAATATAATTAGTCCTCCCCCATACTGGCCATGGGTGGCCATGATACGCGTGAACATATCAAGCACACATGTATTAAGTGCTTACAGTACGTAAACACAATGCTAGGACCTATGGGAGATACAGACATGTGCGATTTTGTACACATATTTTAAATGTTTAAATTAACATCAAAACCAATTTGGTTATAAAATTGTGTTCAGGAATTATTATGAATGTTCTCATATTTCTTAAAAAATGTTCTTCAGCAAGGTATCAGAAATCTGACAAAATATCAACACACTAAGAATCCTGATCATTAAATAATAATGCATTTGGCAAAATGCTCTAGAATAAATAAGGTGAAAATGGAGGAGCGTGACCTTACTTTTCCTACTGAGACTGTTCTACATTAACATCACAGGTTAGTTAACCCCATCATCACTGACTTAACACTGCCCTAGACAACTCTCATTACTCTCTTCCCTTTTTTTTGAGCTCCTATCTGTGGGTTTTATTAACATATAATGTATTATTTGTTTCAGGGGTACAGGTCTGTGATTCATCAGTCTTACACAAGTCACAGCACTCACCATAGCACATACCCTCCCCAATGTCCATCACCCAGCCACCCCATCCCTCCCACCTCCTCCCATCCAGCAACCCTCAGTTTGTACTCTCTTCCTTTTAAATAGCGCTATCTCCTTCACTTTTAGGATACACTGTTCCTCTCCTGGCTCTTGCCTCCTCCCTTATCTAAGCTGTCTGTCCAATTAATCATTCAAACCAACACATTCTGAGAGTAAAAGAGGTCACTCTCAATAGTTATGCTGGGACAACAGGCATTAGTAGAACCAGGGCCACAATGGGTCACTCCATTCTTATTCCAATTCCTCTTCCTATGGTCCCTCCCCTCATTATAAGAAACAAGGTATACAGGCTTCTGATAGGCTTTTGCATCAGAACTCACTCCTTGAGGAAGACTGGCCATTCATGGGATCAACTAGCATCTAATCCAGATGGTTTTCATGCCCTACCATCTCATGTTGCAAGTGCCTACATACATCATTTTATTTGAACAAATGTATCTCTGAAACGGCCTAGTGTGCTGACTAAAAGGAATCATGTTGTGTCCTCCTAGCCTGGAATATTCCCCCAAATCTTTTTACTGTCATCTAAATGGACATAAAGTATAAAACCAAGGCTCTAGAAGCAGAAACCCCTACATTCTCTTTTTGCTGAGACTATATACAGATTAATTTAGCTGACCCTGAGAATTTAAAATGAACAATATTTTGAAAAGATATGAGTGACATGAGAAAATTCTGTCTAGAGAAGGCAAAATATCTTACAAGGTGGAAGGAATTTGATGGAGCAGTCTGGAATTTGCAAACCATATTCTTTTGAACACTATAGTTCTCTATGACTTTAACAGATGTTTGTCTAAAAAAGTAGTTTCTGGATCAAATAAGTTTTCTATTAGCTCTCTCTCTGAGAGCCCCAATTCACATTAGCATATCACAATGCTCATTAACATATCAAAAGCTCTGAGAAGCCTTGCAGTAAAGACACCATTTTTCATAGTTGTTTGTTCTTGGAACCCTTTTTATTCATTAAAACCTTAGGAACATTTTGCAGATCTCCATGGAAAATCATTTCACAGTCCCTGCAGTAGGCAGGAGGGAGCAGGTGCAGGCACTGGAGCGGATGAGAGACGGTTGCCACAGTCCCAGGATGCTAACACAGGCCAGCAATGAGGAACCCATTCTAGCAAATCTAAAAACTGGTGATGCTACATCAACCAGTGTCACAGACCCATGTAGAGAAGGAACCGATTATGGAAGGTAATGCTTATCTGAAGGAAAATCAAGAGGAGTGCTAGCTAGGTGGTGAGGCCAAACATGAATTTGATTTAAAATGATCCAGGCAGCAGTAGAGAGCAAAGTGAAGGGTGAGTATAGGTGAGTTGGCAGGGCTTGTTGCTCTCTCTAGCCAGGGCTGTAGGGTTTGTAGGCAAACTCTCTGTGTTCCCCTACCACTGTTTTGTGGGTCTCAAAGTGGCATTCCCTCATGGAGTCTGAAGTCAGTGTTTGATGAATAAAGACTAAAATGCTACTTGAAAAAGCTTGCTCTTGGAGATGTAGACAGCTTGCCCTGGAGGGTGAAAGTGACTAAAGACAGGTGAACAAGCCAGCAGGTTGAGTTCTTCTCTGTGAAGAAGAAATTAAGAGTACCTGAAACAGGGGCGCCGGGGTGGCTCAGTGGGTTAAAGCCTCTGCCTTCGGCTCAGGTCACGATCCCAGTGTCCTGGGATCGAGCCCCAAGTCGGGCTCTCTGCTCAGCAGGGAGCCTGCTTCCCTTCCTCTCTCTGCCTACTTGTGATCTCTGTCTGTCAAATAAATAAATAAAATCTTAAAAAAAAAAAGAGTACCTGAAACAGAGCATGGGCTAGTAGATAAAGAGAGGAACCAACCAAGCAAAGACATTAGGAAGAATCAGCAAGACAGAATGTCTTAAGTCAGTGGACCCATCCATACTCAGTTATATCCTTGCAGTCTTGGGGGCCTGGGAAGGGTCTGCCCTATCTTGGCACTCTGCATATTCAGTGTGTATGATCTTCCTTTATGTTGACTGGTACCTTCCTGAATCTTTTTGAGAATCACTTCAGCTGTATACATTTAGCTTCCCTCTATATATAAAGTGTAAATTTTGTTGTAAACAAGAGAACATTCCCCATGAATTGTGCATTTCTCAGCAGAAGCTTGTGCATTGCTTGGAGCAATAAATGCAATGATGTGAAAGGGGAACTGATGTGGAGCATGCATTATAAACATGTATTTTATCTATAAGAGAGCACCTCACTGACTTACTTTAAAGATAAATTCCCACCCTGTGTTTAAACTAGACTGGGTCTTTCTTTTAAAGACTCATCACCAAGAGACTATCATGTATAAGACATTCAAATCATCATTCAATGAAAGGAACAAATCCATGTGATGATATATGAAGACGTGAAAATAATCCATCATGAAATAGAATATATTACTCCACTTACAATTCCTGGGAACTATGATTTGTAGAAACTTTGAGTATTCCGGCCAGGGAAAATTTCCACCCTCAGCCTATTCATTAATTGCTGGCTGAAATGTAAAACTTAGTTAATTGCTTATAATGAATGCAGCCAATGCAAACCTATTAGGTCAACAGAAATGACATTGGTTTAGTGGGTTCCGAAGGCTTTAATTCTTGATTTGATAAAATTATCCTCATCTTTCTAATTTGCAAGACTGTGTCCCCCATGAAGCATTGTGCAACCCCTGAAACATGACATGATATATTACTAAATGTCTTCTCTATCTCACACATTACTAGGTTTCATTCTTTTCTAATAACACTCGGTACCAACTGTTCACCTTTTCAATAAATCATTACTGCGAAGGTCTGACGTGTATGGAATAAAGCCAAACCAAGTTCATTTTACTGGGCACATCACTGTGGCAGAAATGTCAACTATAATAAGCATGTGATAAAAAAGATCTTCAGGACTCTTGTCAGGTAGTATATAACCTGACAGTAGGTTAAAATTGAGCATTTACATGAAGAGGCTGGGTGACTGTGGCTGACAGCTGTCATTAACAATGTGAAGAAGAATTATGCCACCTAAGCTCTCCCAGCTTCCACAATTTATAGGTGCTTTCACATTCCCATTTAACCCTTCCAACAAACATGGAATTGGTCATTATTCCCCACTTACGGGTGAGAAATACGTCTCTTCTCCCTTTCCATATCGCCACTGCCCTGATTCAGACACTCAGCGTCTCTCAGCTGAATGACTGCCATAGCCCCCTGACTGACATCGTTGCCAACGATCATGTTCCAGCCATAAGGCCTGAATAATACTGGGCTTCCCTGGGAGGATAAAAGAACCTGAAAACTCAGTTGCTTAACAATAACCAATTTTTACTTTTTGTTCACAACTTTGGGGTGGATGGGATCACACGATTCATTATGTTGTTTGAATGCCTAATATATGGATCTATAACGTGGCTCTTAATGAGTAAAATAAATGCCTTTTGCAATTCTTTCAGTTATTAGGAGAACTCATATGATTTATCTGAAAATGAGAACTATACACAAAGCAGAGATTCAAGCACATGTCAATAAGTTCTACACCCTTGAGCACTCAGGAAATGTGAGTTGTTCAACTGACTAACTCACTGACAGTACATTTGGGAAGAATGATTGTTTAATGATTCTGTGCTTTAATTGCATTAGCTATTGTTTGGAGGCACTTAAGAAATCAATTATTTTTACTTTTCTGAAAAGATATGGAGTAAAAGAAAATAATAAAATTCTGTATCCATTTATCATAAATGCCCCAAATCCTTCTCAGTATTTTCTCCAAATGAAAGAATCAGGCAGCAGGGTATAAAAGAAACTGGAAATGAGAGCAGACCTTGATACTGCAAGTCACATGGACTATCACCAGTCTGCTGTTGACACACACAAAGTGATTTCTGTGTATGCATAGGTCAAATAATGGTTCATGTTCCAATGGCTGATCTGGTTCTAGCTTTCTATGTTTAATTAGGAACCCAGCTTCTAACATAAGAGTATATTTTAGGGGGCTTAATACCCACTAACTCTTAAGCATGCAAGAGGCCCGAGAGGCTTGAGCCCTGAAAATAATTTGTATTCAAAATAAACTTAAAATTCCTCCCATAGAAGTAAGAGCAGAGCATAAAGTTTAGCTCCTAGAGCTTTATTTCTGAAAGAGTGAGGTTTTTGCTGGACATTTTGCTTGTGTATTTGTTAACACAGAAAATTTAACTTCACAAGGAAGCTCATAATTAAAGCAACTGAGCACCCATGTATAAATGTGCTTTTGCCTTTTAAACAGTTGGTGAGGTTAAGAGCATGGGATTTTGCATTCAGAATCTAAATTCAAATCCCAAAACTACCCCCAGAATAATCAGTAACCTTGGAAAAGTTATTTAATCTGAGTTTCTGTCTCTTCAACTAAAAAAAAAAAAATCAGTAATAATAATAAACCTTGCCTGTATGTTTTTTGGAATAATTGAATGACAAGACTCATATAAAATGGTTTGCACAGAGGTTGCCACATACAAGCACTCAAGAAAACTAAGCTATAGCCAAGATATGGTAGTAACCTAAATGTCCCTCAATACATGAATGGATAGAGAAGATCTGGTGTGTGTGTGGACACACACACACACACACACACACACGCAATGGAATATTACTCAGCCATAAAAAAGAAAGCAATCTTGCCGCTTGCAACAACATAGATGGACCTAGAGGGTATTACATTAAGTGAAACAAGTCAGACAGAAAAATACAAATACTGTATGATTTCACTTATATGTGGAATCTAAAAACCAGAGAAAATGAACAAACAGAAACAAACCTGTAAATACAGAGAACAAACTGATGGCTGCCAGAAGGGAGTAAGCTGGAGGGACGGCCAAAATAGGTGAAGGGAATCCAGAGATACAAACTAACATAAATAATTTATAAATACATTGTATAATATACAAATATAAAATAAATAAGTTATTGAAACAAAAAGTACAAGATAGGGACTACAGCCAATACTACAGTAATAATGTTGTATGGTGGCAGATGGTAACTATACCTATCATTTTGAACATAGAATAATGTATAAAATTGTTGAATCACGGGGCAACTGGGTGGCTCAGTGGGTTAAGCCTCTGCCTTCAGCTCAGGTCATGATCTCAGGGTCCTGGGATCGAGCCCCGCATCGGGCTCTCTGCTCAGCAGGGAGCCTGCTTCTCCCTCTCTCTCTGCCTGCCTCTCTACCTACTTATGATCACTCTCTCTCTGTCAAATAAATAAATAAAATATTTTTAAAAAATTGTTGAATCACTGTGTTGTACACCTGAAGCTAATATAACATAACATTGTATATTAACTATGCTTCCACTTAAAAAAATAAAAGTAAGCTATCGTTCTATCAGTAATATTAAAATCTTGCCAGCTCTCTGTACATTGTTATATGGAAAATTTTAAATATAACTTCAATATTATACTGGCTTATCCAAAGATTCTGCAAGTCAGAAAAATAGTTCCTAGGCATTATTTTATGATAAGAATATGACTGCAGGTGATCAGTCAAATCTCAAATCCTAAAACTTTAGTAAGATTTGCTTGCTATTTTAAACACACTCTGGATTTCTTATGTGCTGTTCTTAAAAATAGACTAAAAATACTTAATAAAGCAAATAACCATAAGATGACAAACTATCAAATATGCTTTTAAAATTATTGCTAGATAAAAGGCCAAAAGGCTAATTTAGACTACAAAGATTGTTTTCTATAATTCTTGTTTCTCATCAACTTTATCTTTGAACAACCTAAAATTATAGTACATATATTTAAGGAACATTAAGAGCCTTCCTAAAAATGAAATCTGGTCTTCTGCTTCCAACCAAGATGTAGTAACTGATAACAGCCATATCCTTCCATTATAAATAATGAGAAAAACAGAAAAAATATATGAATATATGAAACAACAGTTTTTAAAAGTTGGGAAGCAAACAGGACATAACTGTTTCCATGGGGGACAGGAAATAAGCAAGATAAGCCCCATGATTGACCACAGAATGAGAAGGGAAGGAAATTCAGGTTGATCAAGGTGATCAAGCTGATTTGGTGAAACTGAGATCAGAATTTGAGAAGGCTAAGAAGACTAAAATATTTGTGACAGTATCAGAAATGAACTTGACAAGCAAAGAAAGAAACTCCAGAAATCTATAGAAGTCCCCCTTGAGTCTGCCCACACACTACAATGTATGAATAGGGTGATACTCCTTGAGCCCAAGCTAGAAATAGTTGGTGAACCTGTAGGCTGAACCAAGGTGTCATAAAGGGCTGTTCTAGATTTGTCTTTCAACCAGCCAGAGTGAAGAGACCTCATTGAATATGTAGGACATTCACTAGAAAACCCAGAAAAATCATGCCTTAGGAATGGGGATAGACTAGTAAAAGAGTAAAGGCAGGCCACCTGGGAGGCTCAATTGGTTAAGCATCTTACTCTTGATTTCAGGTCAGATCATCTCAGGGTCCTAAGATTGAGCCCTATGGTGGGCTCCCTGCTGCGTGTGGAGTCTGCTTAAGATTCTCTCTCTCCTCTGCCCCTGGGCCCTGTTTGTGCTCGCTCTCCCTCTCTCTCAAAAAAAATAAATTTTTTTATGAAAGGGTATTTGGGATTCATCTAACAAAGCTTTAATCCAATCAAGAAATGGGCAGAAGACATTTCTGCAAAGAGGACAACCAAATGGCCAACAGACATGAAAAAGTGCTCAACATCACTCAGCATCAGGGAATACAAATCAAAACCACAGTGGATACCATCTCACACCAGTCAGAATGGCTAAAATTACCAAGTCAGGAAATGACAGGTGTTGGTGAGAATGCCGAGAAAGGGGAACCCTCCTACACTGTTGGTGGGAATACGACCTGGTGATTCCACTCTGGAAAACAGTATGGAGTTGAAAGAGTTGAAAATAGAGCTACTCTAAGACCCAGCAATTGCACTTCTGGGTATTTACCCCAAAGATACAAATATAGTGATCCAAAGGGGCATGTGAACCCGAATGTTTATAGCAGCGAAGTCCACAATAGCCAAACTATGGAAGGAGCCTTGATGTCCATCAACAGATGAATGGATAAAGAAGATATGGTATATATATATGCAAATGGAATACTATGCAGCCATCAAAAATTGAAATCTTGCCATTTGCAACAACATGGTTGGAGCTAGAGGGTATTAGGCTAAGTGAAGTAAGTCAAACAGAGACAGATAATTATCATATGATCTCTCTGATATGAGGAATTTAAGAGGCAGAGTAGGGTTTGTGGGAGGAAGGGAAGGAATAATGAAACAAGATGGGACCGGGCAGGGGGACAAACCAGAAGAGACTCTTAATCTCAGGAAACAAACTAAGGGTTGCTGGGGCAGGGGGGGAAGGATAGGGTGGTTGGGTGATGGACATTGAGGGGGGGTGTGTGCTATGGTGATGGCTGTGAATTGTGTAAGACTGATGATTCACAGACCTGTACCCCAGAAACAAATAATACATTATATGTTAATAAAATAAAATAAAAATAAATAAAATTTAAAACATAAAAATAAAAACAAGTCTTAAAGAAGCACTTGTGTTGAGCACTGGGGGTTATATGTAAATGATGAATCACTAAATTCTACTCCTGAAACCAACACTATACGATATGTTAACTAACTAGAATTTGAATAAAAATTTCAAACAAACAACAAAAAATCGATGGCCAGTGATACATTTATAAAAGGATTAGAATGGGGAAAATTCTGTCACTATTGAGTCTCAGTTCACATTCTTCTGGAAGAAATAAGACCTGGACATGTCGAATTTGAAACGCATGTGGGAGAAGAAGCAACAAAAGTCTGGAATAAGCTGAATGTACGTTACTTCAAAAAATGAATCCAAGTATAGATAACCTGAATAATGAGTATTTCTGACTTAAGGACTTGAGAAAGGGAGAGAATAACAAAGTGATTAAAATTAAAAAAAAAAAAAAAACTTCAGGAAAGGAAAGAGAAATTACTAAGTCAAAGATGCTAAAAGATCACCGGTGGTCATTCAAAAGACACTTCTAATTCTGACTCAGCCACTAGATACCTAGCAAATTGTTGCTTTTTGCCTTTGTCTTGTCACTGGAAAAACTTCTAAAACTGCCCTCTCTCCATATGTGAAACCTTTGTGTATCCTAAGTATCTAATAAAAACATTTTCTTAGAAAAAGGTTATTCCTAATCTCCCTGTCACAGAAAATTGTCACCTCTGTGTATGTTCTATTTACTCCTACTGTACATGGTGCTATCAGCTTCATTAAACTCCTTTGTCATCCAGTAACATAAGACTTATCATGTGATGGGCCAATAGATCATAATAAATGTTTGTTGAATAAATGTATGAATTAACAACAACAACAACAACAACAACAACAACAACAAAACCAAGCCTTAAGAGGATCAAGTTTAAATACAAATTACTGAGCCATATAACAAAAGAATACTCAAAACTTTTTAAAGGAAGACAATGAAATCCATCAACAATATAATATTGACAATAACCAACATCTGATAAAAAATAATTAGTCACATAAGGAAAAAAAACGTGACCCATAGACATGAAAAAAATTAGTCAATATAAACAGATCAAGAATTAACAGAGATGACAGAATTGGCATGCAGAGACTTAAAACAGCTTTTATAAATATGCTTAAGGATTTAGCTAAAAATATGAGAATACAGTAAAGATAAAGAGAAGGTACACAAATAAACAGATGGAATTTGTAGAGATGGAATATACAAAATATGGAATAAAATATTTACTGAAGAGGACTTATAGCAGACTTAGATTGTATAAGAATGAAGAATACTGGAAAGAATAAATACATAGGTAAATATAGAAGACATTTTCCCATTTTTAAATTTATTTGAAAGGAAATTGTCCTTAAAGTAAAAACAATTTTATGTTGTAGAGTTCATAACATATGTAAAAGTAAAGTATATGATTAGTGATAGCACACAAATAGTGGTAGGATATAAACATACACTGTTGTAAGATTTTTACATTACATGTGAAGTGGTATAACATTATGTGAAGGTAAAATATGATGACAGTAAATGTACATATTTAAAACCTTAAAACCTCTATTAAAAATTAGAACAAAGAAATTTAGCTAATAAATCAATAGAAGCAATGAAACTGAATGTGAAAAGTACTCACTAAATATCAAAGCAGAAATAAAGAAAGAAAAGAAAAACAATAAAAACAAGAAGGAAGATAGTGGAAATAGACCCAACCATAGTGACAATACATTAAAAGTAAATGGCCTAAACATTATAATTAAAAAGTGGAGAATGTCAGATTAGATAAAAACACAAGACCTAACTATAAGAAATGTACTTTTAATATAGAGATATGGATACTTTGGAATTTTTAAATGGCCATACATACAGTAAGCATGAGAAAGCTAAATGTGATACAGTTATCAAAGAGTGCTTCAATACAAGGAATACTGCCAGAAATAAAGGGGCAAACTTCATAATAATAAGTTAGTGAATTCTACAAGAACACACAAAAATCCTAAATGTTATCCACCTAAAAAAAGGCTCAAGGGGCACCTGGGTGGCTCAGTGGCTTAAAGCCTCTGCCTTCAGCTCAGGTCATGATCTCAGGGTCCTGGGATCGAGCCCCACATCGGGCTCTCTGCTCAGCAGGGAGCCTGCTTCCTCCTCTCTCTCTCTCTCTGCCTGCTTGTGATCTCTGTCTGTCAAATAAATAAATAAAATCTTTTTTTTAAAAAGGCTCAAAATACAAAGTAAAAACTAAAAGAAATGAAAGTGGAGGTGGTCAATTTCACAGAGTTGGAGACTTTAATTCTCTTTTCTCAGGAATTCATTGAACAGTAGCAGAAAATCAATAAGGGCATATAAAACCTGAACTCTACTATCAACCAGTTTAACCTGAGTATAGAACATTACTCCTAAAAATGGCAGAATGCACATTATTTTCAGATGTATATGGAACATTCACCTGGGTAGACCATATGCCATACAATGAAACAAGTGTCACTGAATTCAAAAAAGGATTGAAATTCTACAGACCACAAAAAAAAAAAAAAAAAAGGAAAGAAAGAAATTTAGACCAGAAATCAACAACAAATCAGCAATATCTGGAAAAAAACTTCAAACATTTGGAAATTAAATAGCATGCTCTTAAATCTATATTTAAATCTAATCTGTAGATTACAGAGTAAATCACAAAGAAAACTAGAAAACAGCTTAAGCTGAATGAGAATGAAAAATATCAAAATTTTAATATGAAATGAAAAAATGAAAGCAGTATTTAATCTGAAATCATAATTTTAAATATTTGTATTGCAAAAGAAAGGATACACCTTAAGAATTTAGAAAAAGAAGTCCAAATGAAAATCTAAGTAAGTAGAAGGAATAAAGAGTTAAATGCAGAAGTCAATGAAACTTAAAAATGAAAAAAAGAAAAAAAACTGAAGCCCAAAGATTGATATTTGAATAGAAGCAATAAAACTAACAAATCTCTAGCTAAATTGATCAAGAATAAAAGATAAAAGACAAAAATTATCAACCAGGAGTGAAAGTGGATGCTTTCACTAATAATATAGAAATAATAAAGAAATCTGTCAATAATTTCAATGACTTAGGTAAAATGGATAAATCCTTGAATGGTACAATTTGCCAAACTACCACAAGAATAAACAGAAAAGGTGAATAGCACAATATCTATTAAAGATATGGAATTTGAAATTAAAAACTTCCCCACAAATGAAACTCTACACTCAGATGGCTTTAACGGGGAATCACTCAAATACTTAAGTAAATAATATAGCAATCTTAAGCAAGTTTTTTCAGAAAATAGGTAAAAAAGGAAATAGCTTCTCAACTCATTTGAAGAAGATAACATTACCCTGATGTGAAAGCTAGTCAAATGTATACAAGAATATTATAAACCAATAATTCTCATAAATGTTAATACAAAAATGCTTTAAAAATATTAGCAATTCAAATTCAGCAATATTAAAAGAGGATAAATATCATGACCAAGTGTTATACAACCTAGGAATGTATGATTGGTTTAACATTTGGGAAATCAATCAATGTAATTTACTAAAATGACAGACTAAAACAGAAAAATCATAAAATCATCTCAATAGATTCCAAGAAAGAACTTTACAAAATGTAATGTCTATTAATGGTAAAAATTCTCAGGTAGTAGAACTTGATGGGAATATCTTCAAAGTGATAAAAGGAATCTACAAAAAGCCTGTAAGTGACACCATAGTAATACTGAAAGACTTAAGACTTTCTCCTAAGATGGGTAGTAAAACCTTCTCCCTCTCTCAGCACTTCTATTCTGTATTAAGGTAAGGTCTTAACAAGTGGAATAAATGCAGGGAGAAGAAATAAAAGACACAATGACTGGAAAAGTGAAGTAGGCTGGATTCACAAATGACATGATTGTACTAATAGAAAATCCTAAGAAATAATCTAAATTATTATAATAAAAAGTGAATATAGTCATGTTACAAGACACAAAGAGAAGAAAGAGAAATATAGTTTTATTTCTATACACTATCAACAAATAATTGTAAAAGTATATAAGAAAATCAATGACATTTTAGGAAGCAAGTAGCATGAAATATTTAAAGATAAGTTTCAATATATAAACTTCAGGTATAAACCCTGAACAACAAAATCCACAAAACATACTATATGCTACATACTATATAGGTATCTTTATCAAGATAAAATGACATTGCCATAAGGGTATGATATGTAAAATAAATAAGATCAATGAAACAAAACAGAGAGTCCAGAAATAGAACCACTCATTTGATTAACTGATATTTGTTCAGGTGATTAGATGGAGAAAAGACAGTAGTCCACAATAAATGGGGACAGAACAACACATCCCTACATGAAAAAAATGAATCTGATTCTTATACCACTTGTTTTTTAAAAAGTCATAATACACCTGAAAGTACAATTAGAGCTAGGAAATTTCTAAAAGAAAATACAGGAGAAAATCTTATCAACTTAGGGCAAATAAATATCTTTGCAGAACATAAAAGCACTAAATATTTTTGAAAATTGATAAATTGGGCGTCTTACAAATCAAAACCTTCTGCATTTCAAAGTATCATTAGAAAATGAAAATTCATACCAGATTGGGAGAAAAAAATATATATGTATATGACTTATCCAAATACATATATATATAAGTACATATATATATGTATATGACTTATCCAAAATATATAAAGAATATGTTTTAACTAGTAACTTAAAATGGGCAAAAAAAAAAAAAATTGAAGTTCCTTTGTATTAGTTTGCGAGGGCTCCCATAGCAAAGTACCACAAACTGGGTGGCTTAAGTAACAGAAATGTATTGTTTCACAATTCTGGAAGCTAGACAACAGAGATCAAGGTGATGGCAGGATCTGCTTTCTGAGGCCTTTCTTCTTGATGTGTAAATGGCTGTTTTATCCCTATGTCTCCACATGGTTTTCCCTCTATGCTTGTCTGTGTCCAAATTGCCTATTCTTACAAAGATACCAGCCACATTGGATTAGAGCCTACTATAATGATCTCATTTTAACTTACTTATCCCTTTAAAGACTCTATAATAAAATAAAATCATATTCTGAAGTACTAAGGATTTCAAAATATTAATTTTGGGCCACAATTCATCCCATAACACCTTTATTTTAAAAAAAGATAAGAATGATTAATAATCATGTTCCCTGATTTCAAACTACATTACAAAGCTATAGTAATTAAAACAGAATGGTATTAGCATAAAAACAGAAACATAAATCAATGGGAAATAAACCCATGCATATATGGCCAATTAAAAAGGCACCCACAATATATAATGGACAAAGGACAGTTTCTTTGATAAATGATGCTGGGAAAACTGGAAAGCAATGTGCAAAAGAATAAAACCCAACCACTGTTTCACACCTTTCACAGAAATGAACCCAAAATGGATTAAAGACGTGAATGTAAGACCTGAAACCATTAAACTCCTAGAAGAAAATACAGATGATAAGTTCTGTGACATAGGTCTTGGTGATTACTTTTTTCATTTTGCACCAAAAGCAAAAGCAACAAAAACAAAAGCCAGCAAGTGGGACTATATCAAACTAAAACCTTCTGCACAGCAAAGAAAACCATCAACAAAACAAAAAGGCAACCCTCAGAACAGGAGAAAATATCTGCAAATCTTGTAGCTGATAAGGGGCTAATCATTCAAAATATATAAAGAACTCCTACAACTTAATAGCAAAGAACAATCAAATTAAAAATAGGCAGAAGGTCTGAATAAACATTTTTCCAAAGATGATACAAAAATGAAAAGATGCTCAACATCATTCATCATCAGGAAAATGTTAGTCAAAACCATGAGACAGGGACCCCTGGGTGGCTCAGTGGGTTAAGCCTCTGCCTTCGGCTCAGGTCATGATCTCAGGGTCCTGGGATCAAGTGCCACATCGGGCTCTCTGCTCAGCAGGGAGCCTGCTTCCTCTGCCTGCCTCTCTGCCTACTTGTGATTTCTCTCTGTGTCAAATAAATACATAAAATATTAAAAAAAAAAACATGAGATATCCCCTCTCACCCGGTAAAATGGTTTTTATCAAAAAGAAATAACAAGAGTGAATGAGAATCTGTAGAAAAGGAAACTCTCATGTATTGTTGCTGGGAATGTAAATTGGTATAGCCACTACAGAAAACAGTATGGAGGTTTCTCAAAAAATTAAAAATAGAACTACCAAATGATCCATCGATTACACTTCTGGGTTTTATCTGAAGAAATTGAAAAAAAAAACAAACCTCAAAAAATAATACACACCCCTATGTTCACTTCAGCATTATTTACAATAGCCAGGATATGGAAACATCCTATGTATCCATGAATAAATGGATAAAGAAATTATGATGTATATGTGATGGAATATTATTCTGCCATAAAGAAGTATGGAATCTTGCCATTTGCCACAACAAGGGACCTTGAGGGCATTATACTAAGTGAAATAAATTAGAGTGAGAAAGAGAAATACCATATGATTTCTCTTATATGTATTATCTTAAAAGACAACAACAACCTTGCAGATATAGAAAACAAATTGGGAATTTCCAGAGGCAAGGAGGGAGCAGGGGGCAAGGGGAGGAGGAATAGGTGAACTGAAAAAAAAAAAAAAAAAGACAGAAAGAAAGAAGAAAAAATGATTGTGAAGAACAAGAACAATCCTCAAAACCATTAGTAATCATGTTAATGCAGACTAAAATCAGAAGGAGATACTACTACACACCCCCCAGAATGGCTAAGACTAAAAAAAGACATTGGAAAGGATATAGAATAACCCAAACTCTCATATAGCCAATAAGAATGCAAAGCAGTACAACCACTTTGGAAAATAGTTTGTCAGTCTCTTACAAAGTTACATATACTTACCATATGACCAACAAACCCATGTAATCTCCATGACAATACTCAAATGATGTAATCTAGAATAAGTGTCAAATCATGTCTGTGTCATCTGTTTCCAACTATATTCTCAGAGACTGAAACAGCGTGTGGCAAATATCGATCATAGACAAAATATTGAATTCATGAATGGATTTCTTTAACTGGGCCATTACTATTTAACATTTAACTTATTTCCAGTGTAGGGGTAAACTTTTCAACCACATGTCTGGTAATTTAGGCACATATGAAGCCTCCTGAATCACATTCCCAAATACTCTCCAGAAAATTCATAGCAATTTATATTCCTATCTGTAAGGGTGCTACAGTGCTCATTCTGCTCTCTGCTCAGTGTCAGACATTAAAATTTACTGCACATTTGCCAATTTAATTTGGAAATTACTTTTTTAGTCTGTATTTCATTAATGATCAGAGGTGTTGGTCTTTTTCCATTAAATTTATTCATTTCTTCTTCGTATATTTTCAAAAGTCTTGTTTTTATAGTTTTGCTCTTAGTGCTATTCAAAGGCAAATGTTTTCCGTGTCTTCTAATTATAATACAGCCCATATAATACTTTTTAAATTCACAGAGCCATGACAGAACTTTGCATCCATTTTCTACTACATAAGAACATTCTTAGTACAGAATATTTCATTAAGAATGCTAAGCAATTTGGGTGGAGGAAGATGGCGGGGAACTAGGAGGAGGCTCTGGTTCAACCTGTCCCCTAAAGTGAGCTGATTACCTACCAAGGAACTCCGATCACTCATGAAATCAGCCTGAGATCAGAATTCTACTCGTCAGGATCTCTACGGGGGCAGAAGACGCCAGTGGGCAGGTAAAGCAGAGCAGGAACACCAGACTGGTATTGGAAGATAAACAAAAGGGGGAGGGAGCCACCAGAGGAGACGCATTGGGAAGTAATACCCCAATACGAGAGTCCCCTAAGACTGGGGACCAGCATTAACTTGAAGACTGATAAAAAGCACTCAAAAAGAGAAAAGATTGTAGGGTGAAATTGTGGGAATTGGAACTGTTAGGGATACAGGCTTAAGTCTCCCACGGAGGGCAGACACCCCTGGCGCTGAGCCAGAGAGAGTGCAGCGGAGAAACCAGGTCCTGGTCGCTGAGCTGCGAGACCTCCTAAGGGCGCTTGGCGTGTGGCAGGGGCTGGGACCCTCCCGGAGCAGAAACAGACTTTTGCAGTCCCCACGTGTGTGCCGCGCCGCGCTAGCAGAGCCTGAGACGCGCTCCACCCCCTCCCCTGAGAGAGGCGCGCAGGCACCAGAGGTGGGCTCTAGGACCCAGAAAGTCTGATCGCTCTCAGGCTGGCCAGCAGGAAAATCTCTGTGTGCCTTCCCTGCTTGGAACCTCCCTGGTGGTCTGGAGCTGCCCAGACAGCTGCCGCTTGTGGTTTTGAGTACAAGCAGGACACACTGGTGTCCCCAGAGATCGCGGCTGGGAACCTGCCCTGCAGCACCCAGAGGGGAACGGACTGGGGCTTCTCTCTGGGAGGGAGGTCTGGGTGCAGTTTGCTTTCCTCTAAACCTCCAAGAACCATCCAGAGCTGCCAAGGGGGGAGAGAAAACAAAGGAACAGACATAAAAGCCTCCAGAGAACAAAAGCCTAAAGACCCGGTTTCCTCAGGGCCCACCCCCTGGAGGGGGGCGGGAGGACTTAACGCAGGAAACACCACCTGAAAACCCACACGGCAGGCCCCTCCACCAGAAAGCCAACCCGCAGAGAAGACAACAATCACTACTACTTCACAGATACCTTTAATTCTTAATTCGTTCCCACTATTCTGGTTCATTTAAAAAAATTTTTTTGGGGGGGAGAAGAAAGATGGCGGAGAAGTAGCAGCTGAGGCGACATCAGGTAGCAGGAGATCAGCTAGATGGCTCATCAAACCATTGCAAACACCTACAAATCCAACGGGAGATCGAAGAGAGGAAGAACAGCAATTCTGGAAACAGAAAATCGGCCACTTTCTGGAAGGTAGGACCAGCGGAGAAGTGAATCGAAAGCGACGGGAGGATAGACCGCAGGGGAGGGGCCGGCTCCCGGCAAGCAGCGGAGCCACGGAGCACTAAATCGGGACTTTTAAAAGTCTGCTCCACGGAGGGACATCGCTCCAGAGGCTAAACCGGGGTGAAGCCCACGCGGGGTCAGCGTGGCCCCAGGTCCCGCGGGGTCACAAAAGGATCGGGGGTGCCTGAGTGGCGCAGAGCTAGCAGGTATCGGAACGGGGAAGTCGGCTACAGAGACAGAGCCGAGGAGTGAGCTCTCAGCTCGGGGTTACCTTGAACCAGTCGCAGGCTGGGTGAGCTCGGAGCACGGCCAGAGGCGAGGGATATGGAGTAGCTGGGACTTTTCTCTGAGGAGTGGAGCCCCGAATCTCAGCTCTTCCGGGCCGGAGACTAGGAGGCCGCCATCTTCATCCCCATCCTCCAGACTCTACGGAAAGCGCTCAGGGAACAAAAGCTCCCGAAAGCTAAACCGAGAGGATTACTCAGCCCGGCCCCTGGTAAGGGCGGTGCAGCTCTGCCTCGGGCAAAGACACTTGAGAATCACTACAACAGGCCCCTCCCCCAGAAGAACAAAAGAAATCCAGCCAAGACCAAGTTCACTTAACAAGGAGAGCAGAGGAACTCCAGAGGAGGAGAAAGCAATGCGTGGAATTCATGGCTTTCTCCCCATGATTCTTTAGTCTTGCAGTTAATTCAATTTTTTCTTTAAAGGGCATTTTCCTAAGGTCTTTGCCACCCTTTTAGTATTTTATTTGCTCCTTCATATAATCTTATCTGGAAAAAATGACAAGGAGGAAAAACTCACCACAAAAAAAAGAACAAGAGACAGTACCAAAGGCTAGGGACTTAATCAATACAGACATTGGGAAGATGTCAGATCTACAGTTCAGAATGACAATTCTCAAGGTTCTAGCCGGGCTTGAAAAAGGCATAGAAGATATTAGAGAAACCCTCTCTGGAGATATAAAAGCCCTTTCTGGAGAAATAAAAGAACTAAAATCTAACCAAGTTGAAATAAAAAAAAAGCTATTAGTGAGGTGCAATCAAAAATGGAGGCTCTTACTGCTAGGATAAACGAGGCAGAAGAAAGAATTAGTGATATAGAAGACCAAATGACAGAGAATAAAGAAGCTGAGCAAAAGAGGGACAAACAGCGACTGGACCACGAGGGGAGAATTCGAGAGATAAGTGACACCATAAGACGAAACAACATTACAATAATTGGGATTCCAGAAGAAGAAGAAAGAGAGAGGGGAGCAGAAGGTATATTGGAGAGAATTATTGTAGAGAATTTCCCTAATATGGCAAAGGGAACAAGCATCAAAATCCAGGAGGTGCAGAGAACCCCCCTCAGAATCAACAAGAATAGGTCCACACCTCGTCACCTAATAGTAAAATTTACAAGTCTTAGCGAC